>SEYY01007140.1:50000-55479 GCA_009176605.1 Armadillidium nasatum | reverse complement strand
CATCCGCACTTTTGAAAATTCAATATCCGCATCCGTATTTTCGATAATTCGACATCCGCATTTGCATTGGCATTTGACGAAAATTCTATATCCGTATCCGCATCTGTAAATGAGAAAAAATGACATCCGATCCATCACACACACACACACACACACACACACACACACACACACACGCACGCAGCGCACGCACGCACGCACGCACACACACACACACACACACACACACACACACAACACACACACACACACACACACACACAACATATATAATATATATATATTATATATATATATATATATATTATATATAAATATATATATATATATATATAGCCTTCCTCACTGGAAGGGGCACATGCCTTTGGAAATCCGCAACGGCCGCCAGCCGTTCCAAGTCTCTCAGAGAGGTGTGTGATGGAGAGTTCTGTGTTGTGTAAGGGAGGGTCATCTCAGAAGAGGTGTTCTGTTGTGTGTGTCTGGTTCTTCCATACATCTTTGACATATTGGGGAATATATGTTTGTTGCTTGTAGTTAGGGTGGTGCCTGACCTTAATCTGGATAGGGTATTTGGTTTGCGTGGTAATGTTTTTGTGTATTTGCTATGTCGGGGGTTGTTCGTAATATGATTTGTTTGGCGGGTGTTGAGATAATGTTTATGATGGTGTGTTGTGTTTGATTAGTTGTGTGTTGTTTGCAGTAGGTGGAATGGTTCTGAATATATTACTGTTGTATAGGGCAGGGGATGATGGAGGTAATTTTAGACGGTGTCTTTTGTGGTCTTGTAGGGTATAGTGACAAGGGTGTGATATGTCTAGAGTGTTTGGGTAAAATTGGGTTCCTATCATGTCTAGGTGAACACGGATCGGGAGTATTTTTGTTTCTTCATTGTAAATGCTGAATTGAAGTGGTTCTAGTGCGGTATTTTTTTTTTTTTTTTTTTTTTTTTTTGTAATTTCTCTGTGTTTTAAGGTGAGGTGGCAGGGTACCAGCGCTGGGATCGTAATTAAGTTTGATCTGATGAACTGTTTGAATGCTATGATGAGGGTGGTTAGTTCGTTACTGAAATTGTTATGTGACAGTGTTCGAATGATGTTTAACCTCCTGTTTGCAGTGTTGGTTATATTTTGGATGTGTTTTGAGAAGGTGATATGTGTGTCATATGTGAGGCCTAGGATATTTGGAAATTTATTTAAAGGAATGAGGGTATTATTTAGTTTTACGTGGGGGTGGAGAGAAGATTGGTGTCTATCTGTAGTAATAAGAGTAATTGAGGATTTTTCGGGGGAAGCTGTCATTCTATTGATTTTAGCCATGTTTCCAGTTGTTGGATGTATGATTGAGTGAGTGTGGTGGCTGTGGGTATGGAAGGGTTTTGAATCGTAATGGATATATCGCCGGCATATGTTATTAGTTTTATATCTGGTGTTTGTGGATTGGGTAGGTCTGCTGTGTACAGGTTAAACAATAAAGGGGATAGGATGGCTCCCTGTGGTACAACATTTCATAGTTTTACTGTTTTTGAAAGATGGTTTTTTTTTTGTAGACGAGCTGTACGATCGGAGGGGAAGTTGTAAATCCATTTTTTATAATTGTTTGGTATAGGTGAATGTAGGATTTTTTGTATAAGGTTATGTTTAGGGACTGTATCAAATGCTTTGTTGATGTCGATAGCAATGAGTACTGTCCTGTGGGATGATTTTTGTTCAGGCCATAGATAGTGGTGAGGGCCGTGGTGGTTGAGTGGGATTTCCTGAATCCGTGTTGAAATTGTGGGGTTTGTATGAGTGGTTGGATTTTTGAAAGAATTAGTTTTTCTAAGAGTTTGCAAAGTGTGGATAAGAGGGAGATTGGGCGGTTTGAAAATAGGAGGTTTGGGTCTTTCCTGGATTTTAGTTTGGAGTTAATTATTGCCTTCTTCCATATTGCGGGGATGAAGTTGTATGTGTAAGATTTATTGTATATTTGGGTTAGGTATGTTGTGGCTATGGGCCTAGGTGTTTTAGATGTAAATTTGAGATGTTATCTGGGCCTGTAGCTGGGAAGTTTTTAAGTGCTTTGATTCCCTGGGTAGTGTCCTGGTGAGAGAATGGGGGATTTGGATTGTGTTCTAAGTGTATGTGTTTGAGCTGTCTGATTATTTTCCTATTGTTGTTGTGAGTGGGTTTACAGGAGATGTTTGAGTAGTGCTGAGCGGGGATTGGTGTTGGAGGATTGTTTTGGTAGTTTTGTGGTCGTTTGATTACCTGCCATGTTCTTTCATCGTTGGGGCTTGTTAGGTTGTTTTGTAGGTATTCTTTGAAATTATTTGTTTTGTTATTTGATTTTAGTGCTGAGATTTGTTCATTTAGGGTGTTTAGTTGTATGGTGATGTCTGCTGTGTGTGATCTATGTTGTCGGAGTTGATTTCTTTGCTTTATGAGGTTGCAGATTTCTGGTGTAAGAGAGAGGTTGTAGTGTTTCCTGTAGCCTCTGGGTATGTATAAGTTGGACGCTTTGTGTATTATTTTGATGAAGTTAAGGGCTGAATGTAGAGAAATATATATATATATATATATATATATATATATATATATATATATATATATATATATATATATATATATATATATATATATATATATATATATATATATATATATATATATTAACAGGAAAATTTGGAAACATCTCAATTCTTCTAATCTTTTCTCTGATCGCCAGTATGACTTTGGTAAGAAACGCTCCACTGGTAATCTTTCTCTTATCTCTGACTCTTGGTCCTCCGCTCTACGAGATTTCGGAGAATCTTTTGTTGTCGAGCTGGACATATCGAACACCTTTGATAGAGTCTGACACAAAGCTTTGATTTCTAAATTTTCCTCTTTCGGTATCTATCCTTCTCTGTGATCTTTTCTCTAATTTCCTTTCCGGTCGTTCTATATCAGCTTTTCATTTAAATCTATTAATAGTGGTGTTCCTCAGGGTTTTGTCCTATCCCCAACACTTTTTATGCTTTTCATTAAAGATTTTCTCTCTATTACCTCATCTATCCACTCCTGTGCTAATGACTCCACCCTTCATTACTCCTTCCAGTTTGAAAGACGTCCCTCCCAAATGCAGTTGGTAGACTATAGAAGGGTAATTTTGAAGTAACTAACATATGATCTTTCACGTATTTCAAATTTGGGCAATGAAAACAAGGTTGTTTGCAATGCCTCAAAAACACAGTTCCTCTATATCTCCACTCGAAGCAAACCTTCATCTGTTCTTAATATTCTCGGCGTATCCTTTCTCGTGATCTTTCATGGAAAGATTACATTACTTCTCTTTCTAAACAAGCTTCTAAGTTTTTGGGTGTTCTGAGGCGCTTTCATAATTACTTCACGCCACCCCAGTTGCTTGTTTTCTATAGGGGTTTTGTTCGTCCCTGTAAGTACTATGCTTCACACATCTGCGGTGGCTCCACTCATACAGCTCACCTTGAGAAGATGGAGTCTAAGACTTTTCGTCTCATCAATTTTCCTTCTCTTACTAACTCTATCCAATCCCTTTCTGCCCGTTGAATTGTTACGAGACATTTTCTCTTTACTATCGTTTAACAACAGACATTACTCTTCTGAACTCTCTCGTCACATACCTCTTCCATTGAAAAGAGCTCGTGCGACACGCCTTTCTACACAGTCTCGTCCTTTCTCTGTCCAACTCTCAAACCTCAAACTTAACCGCTATGCTCAGTCTTCCATGTAGTCTACTAGTAAAGTCTGAAACTCACTCTCTTTGTCTGTTTTCTCAACTTCTTTTGACTTGTATACTTTCAAACGACGTTTATCTGGACATGTCGGCCTCTGGAATTTGCCCACCGGAGGATATATTATATATATATATATATATATATATATATATATATATATATATATATATATATATATATATATATATATATATATATATATATATTTTAGGGGAGGACTTAGCGCCGTCCGAATCGATGAAAGTACCCCCAATTGGGCTTACCCACGGAGTGATAGGGTGGGCTAGACGATTCCGTTTCACTCCGTTGTCCTTTGGTTCGTTCCTTATCGCGTTTCATCTTCTCAGAAGGTTTCTAGTGTACACTTGATTCACATTGGAGCCTCTATACTCCCACAACTTTCCCCTTTCTTCCCATGTATACTACAAATTTACAAGCACGTACGCATACATTACCTTTTAAAAAAAGAATTATCACAAGGGTGAAACGAAAAACTGCCTCGGAAAAGCTTGGAGGGGTAGCTTCCAAACATGGCCCCTCACCCACCCCTTCACCCATCACCACTTGGGAGTTGGAGTCCTCCGTTGATGGGTTTGGTGCCAGCAAGACCTTGAAGCCGACTTGCCCTGGTGCACCGTCTTCATTTTTCATTAACTTCTGCAACATTCGCGGTCTCTTTTCTAATATCCACTTTATCGAACATTACCTCTCTTCTTCTAGACCTC
Source organism: Armadillidium nasatum (assembly GCA_009176605.1). NCBI lineage: Eukaryota > Metazoa > Arthropoda > Malacostraca > Isopoda > Armadillidiidae > Armadillidium > Armadillidium nasatum. Next base: position 51,021 of record SEYY01007140.1, on the reverse strand, counting down.
ATCTCTTGTTCCTAACTAAAACCTATGTGACTGAGTGCTCTGACAGCAAACCCTACTCTGTTTCCTCCCACTGTCTCTATCCTCAATTTTCAGCCAAAGGCGGTTGTTACGCATATGTGCGCAACGATGTTTCCTGTTCTCGTGTCTCTAATTTGGAGTCTTCTGAATTCTCTACTTTATGGCTTAAGCTTTCCTGCAACTCTACAATTAAATTCATTTGTTCTGTCTATTATTTATCTCCTAATTCTACCGACTATAAAAAATTCTTCGACTATCTAAACTCCAAAATAGAACACATTCTTTCTTCCTCTCCTTTCTCCGAAATCATCATTTTAGGTGATTTCATTGTTCACCACCACCAATGGCTTTCATCTAGTTCTCATGATGCAGCTGGTGAACTCGCCTACCACTTTTCCAACCATAACAACCTTGAGCAGTTGGTGTATCTCCCTACCCGTATCCCTGATCGCCTTGGTGATGAACCCAACATACTTGATCATTTCCTTATTCTAATCCTTCCGCTCATTCTGTTAAACTCTTTCCTCCTTTGGGTTCATCCGATCACCTTCTTATCTCTGTTCCTATTCTGTCTCTTCAAGTCTTCCGCAAGAACGGCCCACGCTTTCGGCGAGGAGACATGTCTGGCATTAGGGTGCCACTAACTGGTCTTACTTTCGATTGTACTTTTCTGATTTCCCATGGAATGATTACTGCTTCCGTGGGAGGGGTCCCTCTGAATGTGCAGAGCTCATAACCGAGGCGCTTCTCTCTGGCATTCCATATTCTTTCCCTTCTACCAAACCTAACAGGTTTAACTCTGCTGGTTCTCGTGCTATCAGCCGCAGGGATGCTGCTCGTGCAAAATCTATTCTTCGTGACACTAAAAACCCATTTCTCCGTAGAAAATGCAAAAATGTTTCTGGTTCTTTTTCTTTGCGCCCTTTCTGGCATTTTGCTAAAAATGTCAACTTTAACTATGCTTCTTCCTCTTTTCCACCTTTAGTATCTTCCGACGGCAAAA
>SEYY01007140.1:42500-45000 GCA_009176605.1 Armadillidium nasatum | reverse complement strand
ATAGACAACAAAAGCACTCAGTTTCACTAATACAAGCCACAGAATCACCATTTCCCAAGCACTTAGACAGCAATTCCACTCAATTTCATCAGCACAAATCACATTACATCATCCTTAGCCACACAAAAACACATAAACACACACACACATAAGCACCCACCTGCACAAAAACATTTATTTTTCATCAACACAAGTCACAAAAGCCAAACTCAAATAAGCAAAACCCAAGATTCAATTAATTTTCACCATCACTGATCACAAGCCAACAAACTCAAGTACATAAAAACCATTCAATTTCACCAAACCAGACCACACAAGCATCCTTCTCAAGCACACATACATCAAAATCACTCAATTTCATTAAAACAAGTCACACAATTACCCTTCTCAATCACATAGGCATCAAAATTCACTTATCTTTACCATCGCAGGCCACAAAACACACTTTCTTGACCACATAATAGGCAAATTTCCCTCAATTTCATCAACACAAGACTCAGAAAACAACTTTCTCACGCACACGGTCCACAAAATCACTTAACTTTTTTCCGATACATTCCACAAAACATATTTTCTCATGCACACAGCACTCAAATCTCACTTAACTTCAGCAATACATTCCACACAAACAACCTTCTCAGGCACACAGATATCAAAAAGAACTCAACTTCCCTAAAATAAGTCACACAAACAACCTTCTCAAGCACACAGACATAAAAAAGAACTCAACTTCCCTAAAATAAGTCACGCAAATGCCCTTCTCAAACACACAGACTTCAAAATCACCCGATTTCACTAACTCAAATCGCACAAACACCCTTCCCAAGCACATAAACAACAAAATTCACTCAATTTCATCAATACAAGTCACAGAAAGCAACATTTCTCAGTCACATAGACCACAAAAGCCACTCAACACCGTTAAATCAGTCCGCACAAACACCCTTCCCAAGCATACAGGTCACAGATACATCATTCTCATACACCCAATCCACAAAATTCAATCAATTTCATCACCACAAGACACAGAAAACAATATTTCTCAATCACATAGACTGCAAAAATCAACCAATTCATCATCACAAGTCACAGAAACATCATTCTTATACACCTAATCCACAAATTTTCCCTCAATTTCATCAACACAAGACTCAGAAACAAAAAAAAAAAATTACTTCGTTTTCTTTTTATTTTAGTTTTTTTATTTTTTTATTTTTTATTTTTTTATTTTTTTTTTTATTTTTTTTTTTTTTTTTTTTTTTTTTTTTTTTTTATTTTTTTTTTTTTCAGTTTCACCGAAAAAATTACTTCGTTTTCTTTTTATTTTAGTGTTTTTATTTTTTTTTTTTTTTATTTTTTTTTTTTTTTTTTTTTTTTTTTTAGTTTCACCAAAAATTACTTCGTTTTCTTTTTATTTTAGTGTTTTTATTTTTTTTTTTTTTTTTTTTTATTTTTTTTATTTTTTTTTAGTTTCACCAAAAATTACTTCGTTTTCTTTTTTCTTTCGTTGTATATGTAATAAGCATGCTCGAAAAACCTTATCAAGATTTAAAAGGGCAAATGTGGTCAGAGATAAGAAAGTTATTATTGTAAAAGATGAAATCATTCCTTCCCTTCGCGTTAATGCCTTTAGCTCAGAGGTAAAATACTGGTCGAGCGACCAAAGAAGTCCCGAGTTCGATCCTTCCTCGGACTCTTGAAAAATTGAATATTTGTTCTGGAGTTTGAAAATGTATAACATAGAAAATATTTGGATATATGTTCTGTGATGACGTCACTCATGTGACAAATCAGTTTCGATTAATCGATCGGTATATTGTCCGATTAATCGGTCGATATTTCGTTCGATATATCGAACATGAAAATTGTAAAATCGTTTGTCGAGGTAAAAAGCCGACTAAAATCCGGGCTATGCCCCGACATCGTGGCATAAAGGTAGAAGAAATTATGAAAATTGGTGAATTGGTGAAAACCCAAAAGTGGGGCCGAAACCCCAAAGAGGGGCCAAAACCAAAAAGGGGGGGTAAAAAGGGGGTCAAAACCCCCCAAAAAATGCCACAGGAAGGAGCATGAAAAAAGGGTCAAAGGGGGGGTCAAAAACCCCAAAAAGGGGTCAAACCCCCCCCCTCCCCAAAAAAAAGACCTCAGGAAAGAAGCTGAGGTTAGATTTGCAATTGCAAATTGCAACATTTCGTTAAGCCTAATCTGGGTCGATCTCGCCACCTATACTACTAAACCCCAAAGAGGGGCCAAAACCAAAAAGGGGGTTCAAAACCCCTCAAAAAATGCCTCAGGAAGGAGCATGAAAAAAAGGGTCAAAGGGGGGGGGGGGTCAAAACCCCCCCCCCCCAAAAAAAAAGACCTCAGGAAAGAAGCTGAGGTTAGATTTGCAATTGCAAATTGCAACATTTCGTTAAGCCTAATCTGGGTCGATCTCGCCACCTATACTACATATATATATATATATATATATATATATATATATATATATATATATATA
>SEYY01007140.1:12500-35000 GCA_009176605.1 Armadillidium nasatum | reverse complement strand
GGACTCAGCTGTGCTGATAGTGACACCTTCCTCTCCAACATTTTCTCATTCGACTTCTACTACAACAACCCGTATTCGTACTATAGCTCTCGACAATACAACTAAGAGACCAAATGTTGGATGGGGCGAATGGGGTCCGTGGTCCTCATGTAGCCCCTGTTCACCCAATTATGATCAAATTAGAACTCGAAAATGCCGATTAGGAAACGGAAAAGGACTTCTTGTAAGTAATAATGACCTATGTTTACCAGAAGATCATTATCTCCTGCAAGGAGAGAAAGGAAACATGGAGACTCGACCATGTCAATGTGAGTTTGGAGAGGAAATATTCGAGAATGACGAAAAAGACGAAAGTTATATCGATATTTTTCAAGATGACTATACTGAAAGTACCACCGATTTATCGTCTCTGAAAACGTCTACTTCAAAGTTAAGGGAAAAGAAAATTGACGAAGAAAGGTTCTTTTCAGAGGAGAATGAAGAAGACCAAAGAGAAGAAGACGCCTTTAAATTAGGTAATGTACATAGCTTATCACTTCCATCGTTTTATTTACAAATTTATTTTCTACTATTTTAAAATATTTTCGGATGTAACTCCACACCTCCAGTTTTAATACCATGAAAAGATATTTAAAGATTTTAATTTTTAAAAATTATATCAGGAATCGAAATATTATTATTATTATTTATTTAAGCAGTTTTTCAAATTTTTTGTATTTTACAGATATTATTTTTTATTATGATTATTATTATTATTATTATTATTATTATTATTATTTTATTATTATTATTATTATTTATTATTATTATTATTATTATTATTATTATTATTATTATTATTATTATTATTATTATTATTATTAATTATTTATTTTTTTTTTTTTTTTTTTTTTTTTTTTTTTTTTTTTTTTTTTATTAATTATTATTATTATTATTATTATGATTATTATTATTATTATTATTATTATTATTATTATTATTATTATTATTATTATTATTATTATTATTATTGTTAAATTTCAGAGATGGCATAAATGCGGAAGTGAAAATACTTATGGGTGATTTCAACGCTCATGTTGGGAGAGAGAGGGAAGGCATAGAGGCGGTGTTGGGGGCGTATGGTATGGGTGAGAGGAATACAGAGGGCGAGCGTCTACTGGATTTTGCTGTTGGAAATAACTTGGCAATCATGAATACTTTTCATGCACATAGAGAATCACATAAGTGGACTTGGTACAGATGGAATGGAGAAGTAGGAAGCTATACGGAAAAATCAATGATAGATTTGATAATGGTAAATGATAAGAGAATAGTAAATGATGTAAAGAGCATCCCATCTGTGTCGCTGGATTCAGACCATAGGTTGCTACTGGGTAAATTTAATTTGGAGAGTCCGGAGAGGCCAAGGAAAATTATAAGGGAAAGGATAGCGGTAGAAAAGTTAAAAGAAGAACAGGTGGTTAACACACTAAATGAGAAGATAAGAACTTGTAAACCAAATAACGAGGAGGTATTTGGAGGGGTGGAAGAGGAATGGAAAAACTTCAAGGATAATATAAAGAGATGTGCTAGAGAAACGTTAGGAGTTAAGAGGATGGGAGGTAGAAAGAAGAGAACTGCTTGGTGGACAGATGATGTAAGCCTGGCAGTAAAGGAGAAGACAGAGGCATTTAGGAAATGGATGAAAAGGAGAAGCCCTGAGACTAGATTGGAATATGTCGAGAAGAGAAACAGAGCAGAGGAGTTGAAAAGGATAGCTAAGGAACAATCATGGGAAAGAATAGGAGAACAACTTAAGACAGGATATGAGAGGAACTAAGAAGCTAATTTACAACATCTCAAGGAAGTTTAAGAAGGGAGAAGCAGCAGCGTCTCATGCAGTAAAAGATAAAGATGGTATATTGCAAGTTGAGCCGGAGAGGGTTCAGAATAGATGGCGGGAATACTACTCTGAGTTGTACAATGGAAGGGTGGAGGTCTTGGTTGAACCAGTGCAACGGGTTGATTTGGCAGAGGGTCGAGAGGAGGAAAGGTCAATTACTTTGGATGAGGTTAAAAATGCAATAAGTGGCATGAAAAATGGGAAGAGCCGGGATGTGACGAACTACCAGCGGAGATTTTCAAAGTTGGGGAAGATGTGGTGTTGTGGATGTTTAGAATGATTGACGGTTTTTGGAAGGAGGAGAGAGTACCAAGAGAGTGGGGTAAAGCGATTATATGTCCAGTGTTTAAGAAGAACGACAAAAGTGATTGTAACAACTATAGAGGTGTATCTTTGCTTAACCATACATGTAAAATATATGAAAGAATATTGGAAAAAAGGTTGAGAGAGATGGTTGAAAATAAACTGAATGAGGCTCAACATGGATTTAGACCAGGTAGGGGAACTACGGACCTAATATTTAGTCTCAAGATGTTAATAGAGAAAAACTGGGAATGGGCAAAAGATATATATCTGTCATTTGTCGATTTGGAAAAGGCATTCGATACTGTGCCCAGAGAGAGATTGTGGGATGCACTAAGTGACCCATTTAAATAAATGACAGGGCGTTGCCCTAATCTTTGCGCTTGGTGAGATTAAAGTCAAACTTTATCACAAATCGAAATAGCTATCTTCTTCTTCTTCAAATACAAGAGATTCTCCAGACGACTTCCATCATGTTGTATACAGTTTAACTGCTCTGAGTCTGACTGAACGTCGAGATGTATTGGTTGAACGACAAATAAATTGTCGGATAAGGCATATCAACACCTTTTCAAACCTAGCAAGATCTTTGCCCATTTTCACACAACGCATGGTATACCAACTATACCTAATATCTCCAAACATTATATACGTCGTGTGAAGTTCAAAAATTGAAAATAGCAGAGGCATTCTACATTAAGAACAGTAGACCTGAAATTAATATAAAATTTAATAAATTATCGATGAAATTTAACATTATTTGAATTAATTATTGATATATGAATACTTGAAACTAAATCACACTCATTCTTAATTAAAAAAAAAAACTTCCTCTGAAGATGTCTGAAGTACAGCGACGAAACGTGTCGGGAAATTGCTATAAATATACTTCCTACTTCTGTTGTAGATTGTTCTCGAGAATAATTTTATGGAAATTAAACCATGTTCAAAAATAACTTTCCAGAAATTTGGAAATTAAATGCAACAATTTTATTAAATCAAAAGCTGATATTGAATTCCTATATTATTATTATTATTATTATTATTATTATTATTATTATTATTATTATTATTATTATTATTATTCACCGTTGTGAATAATAATAATAATAATTGTAGACTGATTGATGCTTGTCAGGTGCTACTCTTCTAGATTCTTCTCTGGTTCTGTGTGAAGAGTAGCCTTGGTTACTTGAACAACTTCAATTTTACGTAGCCGGCTTGCTGGCCCTGTCCCTACAACTTCCCATTGTTTTCTATAACAGGAATTATGTGGGAAGAAATTTGAAAAGTTGAGGGGTTGCTACGCCCCTATCAACTACTGAAAAGAAGCCCTCTTCTAGGGGTAAAGATCTGGATTAGCACAATGAAAACCCAACCTCTTCAGAATAGATTTTAAGTCATATAGGCCTAAATCTTGGGGTGTTAACTTGAATGATTTAATTTTTAATAAAGGAATAGACTTTAACTGCTTTTATACTTCTCAACAATTTACTTATAAATTTAATAATTTTTAATATTTTGTCATATAGAGATGGAAAATTTGTCGTCTTAAAATCTGATTTTTTTTTAAATGCGAAATTGTTGTTATATATTTCTAAATTTTTCACCAGCATAAAATCTCCTCTTCTTGACAGACTCGTCTTAAGCAAATTTTATCTTCTTTCTCCAATCCTGATGTTAAGAAGCTCTCCTCATTTTTAATTCTCTTCTCTTTCCATTAATTCCTCTTCTGGTTTCTTCTCATCCTTGCCCATTTTCTTGCCACTTGTTTTAACAATATAATTATTATTTAGAAATTCATTGTGAGCTTTAGCTTTTACTTTACATTTCCTTTTCAATTTTCTAAAATTTCTCTTCTAACTTAAATTTGTTTCTTAATACAATTGTTAAAAATTATATAAATATGAAATATAATTCTTATCTATCATTTTCGAATTATTTTCTTCGGTAAACCTCGAACATCATTAGAGTTCGAATTCTTACAAATGAATGAATTTTAAAGTGAAAATTAAGATTATAGATTATAAACTTAAGAAGTATGTCATATGTTTATTTTGAATGACAGTAAACATTAAATGATGTTAATTTCTGGTTTTGTAGTTATTAATATAAAGAGCTTCAACTAATTTGATTTTCTGAGCTTCACACGAGGAGTTCAAAAATTTTAAATGATTGTTGTTTTGCTATATTCAATATTAAAATGTTCATTAAATTCTACCGGGCATTTTTTTTTATGCCTTATCTATCAATCATTATAAAATCATTAATTCTGAGTTACAAAGTTTACGGTTTAATAAAAAAGAAAATTCTCAACTAGCTACTTATTTTCAATTACAATTACAAAATCGAATTATGTTAACACCTATTAACAGAACGAAATAAAAATAAAAACAAAAAAATTGTCCAATCACTAGAACAAAATCACTGTCCAATGTAAAGTTACTATTAATTTAAATTCTTAGTTTTTCGCTGTTTCAAAGAAAGTGAAAGTATTATAATAAATAGGTATTAATAAATGTGGTAATTACTTATCAATGGTTGAAGTCAGGAGTCGCTCTATTTTTATTTGCTCCTGGTCCGGGCATACCTAAAAATATTCAGTGGGTCTGGCTCCTCAGTTCAGCTTTATCTCTTTTTACCAAATTGTCGAAATTTTTTTCAAACTCCTTCTTTGAGTCGAAAATTTAATTTATTTGAAAAGAGACCTTTCCACTTTGTGGGACTTAAGGAAGTCGTTGTTGGAAGAAGTTTATGTCACTTTTCACATTAAATGTATTATATTCTGTTAAAAATTTCGATTTTATCAAGAAATTATTGTTTCTTTGAATAACATAAAGGAGAAAAATGTTTACATCGTAAATATATGTATAAAAATTTTAAATTTTTACCTTAATTTTCTTAATAGAACAAAATCTGAATAACTCTGAGGAAAATAATTTTGAACCCTCTTTTAACAATTCAATTATTTCACTTTATTTTTTAATTGGAGGATAGATTTAATAAAATAATCTCTTTTTGAAGCAGATGTTAATTAAAATATGTATATGCTTTCAAAGCAAGAAAAAGTTCACTTATTATGTCAATAATTTTACGAAACTATAGGTATCTGTGATGCATGCGGCCCTGGACAAGTGTGTGTAGCTTTAGCAGGACAATCTTTCCCTACTTGTCGACCAGAAAAGAACCCAAATGATCCAACTGGTTGCGGGGGACTATGCCTAAAAGATGTTGAAGTGTGTCAAGCGCTTGGTTCAAGAGCTTTCCAGTGCCATAGTTCATCACAGTGCCTTGACGATGAATGGAGGTGCGTTGACGGCTTGTGCATACCACAAGCGAAGCGTTGCGATGGACACCTAAACTGTTATGACAGAAGTGACGAAAATATGTGTGGTAAGTAGTGTTCTGTATTTTGTTGCAAAACAAGAATCACTTTAAATTACTATTAAATTTATACTTTTATAAAGATTTAATATTTAACTATAAATATAAATGTGTTACAGTTACACAGATTAGTTAATAACTTATTTTATTTAAACCCCAGAATGTAGTAGTGATGAATTTCATTGCGGAAATCAGACCTCTTGTCTTCCCCAAAGTGCCAAATGTGATGGTAATGTAGATTGTTGGGATGGTCTTGATGAAGCCAATTGTTCAAATGGTAAGAGAAAAAATTTTCTAATTATGGAATTATTCATTTTGTTATTGGATAATTTAAATTTGAAATTAAATTCAGCGTTCTTTAACAACTGGAATAGTCGCTCTTTACGGTTTAGCACTTATTCATAATAGAAAGTCTCAATATGTCTCAAACACACCCATACATAACTAAAAGACTCGTATATATTCCATTAATTATCTTATCGATAAGACACGAAGTCTTTAATCTGGACTGCGTTCGGATATTTTTTTTGTGGGTGTCTTTTAGGTTTTGGCTTTTCATAATATATATATATATATATATATATATATATATATATATATATATATATATATATATATATATATATATATATATATATATATATATATATATATATATATATATATATATATATATATATATATATATATATATCCTCCGGTGGGCAAAGGCTGGAGACCTATCAAATTCCACCGGAGTTTGAAAAATCATATCCTGATCGAAGGAGACCAACAAGTCCAGATACACGACGTTTGAAAGTATGCAAGTCAAAGAAAGTTGGGAAAACAGATAAAGAGAGTGTGTTTCAGACTTTACCAGTAGAGCATAAGTAAGTTGAGCATAGCGGTTAAGTCTGGGGTCTGAGAGTTGGACAGAGAAAGGATGAGACTGTGTAGAAATGCGTGTCGCACGAGCTCTACTCAATGGAGGACGTAGGCGACGAGAGAATTCAGAAGAGCAGTGTCCGTTGTAATAGCGATAGTATAGAGAATGTAATGCAGCAATTCGACGGGCAGAAAGAGATTGGAGAGAGTTGGTAAGAGCAGGAAAGTTGATGAGACGAAAAGCCCTAGACTCCACCTTCTCAAGGAGAGCTGTATGAGTGGAACCATCTCAGATGTGCGAAGCATACTCCATACAGGGGCGAACAACACCCCTATAGAGAGCAAGCAACTGAGGTGGCGTGAAGTAATTCTGAAGGCGCCTCAGAACACCTAACCTCTTAGAAACTTGTTTAGAAAGGGAGATAATGTGATCTTTCCAAGAAAGATTACGAGAAAAAGAAGAACCAAGAATATTAAGGAGAGATGAAGGTTTGAGTTGTGTGCTTTCGAAGAAGATATCATAGTTGTGTGGAAGATTGTGTCGAGTAGAGAGATGGAGGAATTGAGTTTTGTTGGTATTGAAAATAACCATGTTCTCTTTGCCCCAATTTGAAATGCGAGAAAGGGAGAGGCGCCTTTCAAATTGAAAAGAGTAATGAAGGGTTTAATCATCGGTATAGGAGTGGATAGGAGATGAAGTAACAGAGAGAAAATCATTAATGAAAAGCAGAAAAGTGTTGGGGATAGGACAGATCCTTGAGGAACACAACTATTAATAGATTCAAAGGAAGAACGATGGCCGTCTATAACAGCTGCTATAGAACGACCGGAAAGGAAATCAGAGAGAAGAATAGATTCCGAAAAAGGGAAGTTTGGAAATCAAGGCTTTGTGCCAGCCTCTATCGAAGTCTTTCGATATGTCTAGCGCAACAGCAAAAGATTCACCGAAATGCCTAAGCACGGATAACCAAGAGTCAGAGAGAAGGGAAAGAAAATCACCAGTAGAGCGTTTCTTACGAAAGCCATAGTGTCGATCAGAGATAAGATTAGAAGAATTGAAATGTTTCCAAATCTCCCTGTTAAGGATAGATTCGAAAACTTTAGAAAGAATGGAGGTTAAAGAAATGAGACGGTAGTTAGAGGGTTGAGAGGGATCCCCCTTCTTCTACACAGGCTGAAAGAGCGCACGTTTCCAGCAAGATGGGAAAGTTGAAGCAGAAAGACATAGACGAAGACAGGGTGCAAGCTAGGAAGCACAAGTTTTGAGAACCGCAGGAGGGATACCATCAGGACCGTACGCCTTTTAGTGTTAAGCTCCGTGAGAGCAGAAATGACGTCTTTAGAAGAAATTACAATTTTATACATAAATTACTTGAAGGAGTAGTAATAGCTCCGGCATCGTCTAAGGTTGAATTAGAAGCATAGGTTTGGGCGAAGAGTTCAACTTTAGAGGAAGGCAAAACGGCAGTTGTACTGTCAGAAGATACTAAAGGAGAGAAAGAAGAAGAAGCAAAGTTAGTTAACTTTTTTTTTGCAAAATGCCATAAAGGGCGAGAGGAAGAGAAACCAGAAAGATTATTGCATTTGCGGCGGAGAAAAGAGTTTTTAGTATCTGGAAGAATAGATTTTGCATGATTCCGGGATGAAATATAAGTTGCATGAGTTTCTGGAGTTTGAAGACGACGGTAATCCCTGAAGGCAGCGGACGGATAGCACGAGAACAAGCACAGTTAAACCAAGGTTTGTTAGGTTTAGTAAAAGAGAAAGAATATGGAATATACGCCTCCATGTCAAAGAGAATCACCTAGGTAATGAGTTCTGCACACTCCGAGGGACCCCTCCCACGGAAGCAATAGTCATTCCACGGGAAATCGAAGAAGTACGACCGCAAGCCCGACCAGCTTGCGTCACCGAAATGCTACAAACGTTTCCTTTCAATAGAAGGGGGTATTTCCTGCGAAAGACTTGAAGAGATAAGAAGTTGATCGGTGGAACCCTGAGGAGGAAAGAGTTTAACAGTGTAAGGAGAAGTATAAGAAGTTAGGAAAAGATGAAGTATGTTGGGTTCATCACCAAGATGGTCAGGGAAACGGATAGGGAGATGCATCAACTGCTCAAGGTTATTCTGGATAGAAAATCTGTAGGCGAGTTCACCAGCAGGATCAAGAGAATTAGATGAAAGCCATTGGCGGTGGTGAACATTGAAATCACCAAATATAATGATTTCAGAGAAAGGAGAAGAAGAAGGAATGTGTTCTATTTTGGAGTTAAGATAGTCGAAGAATTTTGGATAGTCAGTAGAGTTAGGAGAAAAGTGGACAGAACAGATAAATTTTGTTGTACAGTTGTAAGAAAGCTTAAGCCATAAAGTAAAGAATTCAGAAAACTTCAAATTAGAGACACGAGAACAGACGACATAGTTGCGCACATAAGCGCAACATCCGCCTTTGGCTGAAAATTGAAGATAGAGACAGTAGTAGGAAACAAAGTAAGGCTTGCTGTTGGAGCACTCATACACTTGAGTTTCGGTTAAGAATAAGAGATGAGGTCTAGAAGAAGAGAGGTGGTGTTCGACAAAGTGGAAATTAGTAAAGAGACCTCGAATGTTGCAGAAATTAATTAAAAGGGAGATCGTGCACCAGGGCAAGTCGGCATAAAGGTCTTGGTGGCACCAACCCCATCACCGGAGGCCACCAACTCCCAAGTGGTGATGGGGAAGGAGTAGATGAGGGGCATTTTTTGGATACCCTCCCTCGAAGCATCTCCGAGGCAGTTTTATATTTCGCCATTGTAGTTGTTATTTTAAAGGTAAATGTGAGAAGGTGAAACGCGAAAAGGAACGAACCAGAGGGCAACGGATTAAAACGGAATGGTCTAGCCCACCCTATCACCCCGCGGTTAAGACCAATGGGGGGTACTTTCTATATATATATATATATATATATATATATATATATATATATATATATATATATATATATATATATATATATATATATATATATATATATATATATATATATATATATCCTAAGACCATGGGTATGTCATATAAATCTTAGAAATCGGTTACTTGCGCCACACTAAAAGCTGTGTTTTTTAAGAGACTTCCATATGGAATGAAAATGAGTCAAGTTGTTTATGCACTCATCAATCCTCATACCACTGAAACATAGTAAACATATGCAGTACCAAAAAATATTCCTTTGGACTTACATCAATAACATTTATTAAAGTTTCTCATGCATACATTAAATAATCTATTTTAATGAAAAGTATCTCAAATCAATGGTATACTTGGAAAAAGCATTGCCTCACAACTATTAACTGAAGAGGAACAATAAGGATATCTAATTATTTCACAAATTCAGAACTCCCAATTTGTTTCCGTATTATTTTTGTAATCTCTCCATCTTTTAAACAATATTAAGAATGTTTACTGTCTTTCAAACTAATAATGATTTTTCTTTTGTATTCTTCATAAAAAAAAAAAATACTTTGAAGGTTTTAAGCCCAGTTCGGGAGGGCACCAATAAGAAAACTCTCCCTTCCTTAAAATTTTTAATTTTTAAAGGAAGTATCAGAATCGTGGTCATTAAACGCCGACATATCCAGATACACGGCGTTTGAAGGTGTGGAAAACAAAGGAAATTGGGAAAATAAATAAAGTGAATGTGTTTCAGACTTTACCTGCAAAGAGCATGTAAGGTTGAGTATGGTTGTTAAGTCTGGGGTTAGAGAGTTGGACAGAGAAAGGATGAGAATGTGTAGAAAGGCTTGTCGCACGAGCCCTTCTCAGTGAAGGAAGTATGCGATGGGAAAGTTCAGAAGAGCAGTGTCAGTTGTAATAGCGATAGTATAGAGAGAGTGACGCATCAATTCGACGAGCAGGAAGAGACTGGAGATTGTTAGTGAGAGCGAAAGAGTTTATAAGACGAAAAGCCCTAGACTTCACTTTTTCGATGAAAATTTTATGAGTGGAACCACCCTAGATGCGCGAGGCTTATTCCATATAGGGATGAACAACACCCCTATAAAAAGAAATACCGAAAATATTACGGACAGACAAAGGTTTGAGTTGTGCTTTTTCGAAGATGTCATAGTCATGTGAAATTTGGTGTCGAGTAGAGTGATTGAGGAATTGAGTTTTTGAGGCATTGAAAACGATCATGTTTTCTCTCCCTCAGTTTGAAATACGAGAAAGATTAGAGGTTAGTTGATCCAAGACCACCCTCCTAACGTCCATTAACTTCTGTTGGAAGGGGTCGTATTTCAAACTGAAGGAGTAATGAAGGGTGGAGGCATCGGCATAGGAATGAATAGATGATGAAGAGTTAGAGAGAAGGTCATAAAAGAATAGTAGAGAAAGAGTTTTTGATAGGACAGATCCCTGTTGAACACAACTAATGATAGATTTAAAAGATAAAAAGGTGTCCGTCTACAATAGTAACTACCAAACAACCGAAGAGGAAATCAGAAAAAAGGATATATTCTTAAAGAAGGCAGTTTAGAAATCAAAACTTTATGCCAGACTCTATCGAGGGCTTTCGATATGTCAAAACGCGGGAGCGAAAGATTCACCGAAATGCCAAAGAGCGGAAGACCATGAGTTAGAGAGAGAAGGAAAAGGATATCATCTGGAGAGCGTTCTTAACAAAATCCATACTGATGATCAGAGATAAGATTAGAAGAATTGAGATGTTTTCAATAAGGATAAATTTGAATACTTTAGCAAGAACGGAAGTTAGAGATAGGAATATAGTTAGAAGATTGAGAGTGATCCCCCATCTTCTGCGCAGGCTGAGTGAGATCACGTTTCCAACAAGAATGGAAGGTCGAAGTAGAGAGATAGAAACGAAATAATTTACAAGGCATATATATATATATATATATATATATATATATATATATATATATATATATATATATATATATATATATATATATATATATATATATATATATATATATATATATATATATATATATATTATGACCAGTGTGGATTGGAACAGAGTTCATATACTGATACGAAAATGATCCTTCACATTCACGTAAGATCGAACTGAATCCTCAAAAGAAATTTAAGTCAATTTTTGTAGCACGAGTGTCTCACGTTGGCGAAAATTAAACGGAATTCGTTTACAGGAAAAGTTATTATTGTACAGTCGTCAACAGAAGTTCGTTCCTATTAAGCTGAAAATAAATATTTATATAAAATGGAAATCATTTCATAAAAGCTCTATTTTGAATAAAAAGAAAATAAAAACATTGAGCGGGGCTTAATTGAACTGTGATTGGCTGAACCTGAAATGATCTCCATTTTATATAAATATTTATTTCCAGCTTAATAGGAACGAACTTCTGTTGACGACTGTACATATAACTTATCAACTGTAATTGGCAAACACACGAGAATTAAAATTATTATATTGTACTATAATTTCCTAAATTAAAAGGTAAATAAATCGTATGATAATCAGTTTAAAACTAGGATAATGGAAAAATCGAAAATTACAACGAAAGTTGTCGAAATTTAGACCCAATTCTGAATTAAAAATATAAATAAAGGAAAGTACATCTTTTTTAACTGCTAAGCAGTCGAAGGCGTGAATAACGGTGTGGTATATATATATATATATATATATATATATATATATATATATATATATATATATATATATATATATATATATATATATATATATATATATATATATATATATATATATATATATATATATATATATATAATTAATTAATTAATTTCTGCCCTTTCCATTAATCCCACTTAAAATTTTTTGGGAAAAGTAAGGTAGTTAATTTTAAACATGTATATTTCCAGTTTTATTTATGTTATGGAGAAGATTAACGATTTAAAGAAAATTGTATGTAAAAAAAAAAAAGTTAAGGACCAAATTTATTGGCTATGGCAATCGTATACCTAAATTTTGGGCTGAAAAAATTCAAAATATTTTCCGCAATTTGTACTTGTTGAAGTAATAAGAATCTCT
The DNA here is from genome assembly GCA_009176605.1 of Armadillidium nasatum. NCBI lineage: Eukaryota > Metazoa > Arthropoda > Malacostraca > Isopoda > Armadillidiidae > Armadillidium > Armadillidium nasatum. The sequence continues at coordinate 22,553 of SEYY01007140.1, read as the reverse complement.
TTACCCGCGAAATTTCTACTATTGACAAAGGTCAAAAAGAGAAAAGTCGAAGGAGAAACCGAATACTTAAGACAGATCATAAATAAGTATTATGAAATTTACAAATTGAGTCTTAAAATGAGTCTCACTTGCAAAGGACGAACTCACAGAATTACACCAAATGAAAAAAAAAATAAGTTTTTTTCCTGCTGTTTTAAATAAAAACAAAAGAAGGGAAGTAATTAAAAAAGGCAGATAAACTGGCTAAAAATCTTAAAGTAAAAACTTACTGAAGGAGCCAATGGATTTCGAAAACAAAGGATGATATTTCCGCCTGACTTTCAGTACAACCCAAGGATCAATCGTGAGTAAGATCAAAGTTTAAAAAGGGATATTTATTCTGAAAGATTAAATAAAGCAAATATATTTATTTTACTCTTTAGGACTTGAGTTAGAGTAATGAAAACAAAGTTTGCCGATTGAAATTTAAGAAAAAAAAATCTAACAACATATTTCGGAAGCATAAAAATAGGCCATTTTCGTCTCTTAAAACTATTATAGTAGGGAAGAAATGATTAACTGTCAACTCTTATTTAGTATCGAATGCCAAAATATTTACATTTTAAAGTGATTGTGTGAAGATTTAGTAACTTTTAAGCCATTATTTATATACAAACAATAAATATTTTAATAAGAAAATAGTCGAACAAATGGTAAAACTTTTAATGAGGTTAATTACATTTATATAATTTAAATTATAATCGAGGATATTTTATTAATAATTCCTTACATTTTATTTATTTGTTTGTTTATTTATTTTTAGTTTAATGATCTGTTTAGATTTTGTAAAATTAAAGCCTATTAGTTTTATGTAAGTATCTCATTAAGAATTAATGTGAAATCTCATTGTTTCCTTCTTTCAGTGGAAAATGCATCGAAGAAAAGTGGTTCCGTGACGGACTTTCTTACTGTTGGGATTGCAGTGATGAACCCTTTGGCAGTGCCAAACAATGCAGACAACACCAATTCCAATGCCGGTATGTTTCTTTTTTAAAACGAAATTAATATTATATATATATATATATATATATATATATATATATATATATATATATATATATATATATATATATATATATATATATATATATATATATATATATATATATATATATATATATATATATATATATATATATATATATATAGTGATGGATCGGATGTCATATTTTCTCTTTTTTTCTTATGCGAATATAGAATTTTCGTCAAGTGCGGATGCGGATGTTGAATTTTCGAAAGTGCGGATAGATGTTAATTTTGATGAGGTATATATATATATATATATATATATATATATATATATATATATATATATATATATATATATATATATATATATATATATATATATATATATATATATATATATATATATATATATGAAGTTGAGATAGCTTCTTTCCTAGTGAGCCTTAATCTAATTAAAAAGGCTAAAGCCAATACTAAGGGTTTCCACATACTCATTTAATACACAGTGAACGTTTCACACCTTATCTCGGTCCCTCTTCAGCAGAAACTAAAATTTGCAAATTTTTATTTTAAAATACAATCAAAATATAAATTCATTAACTTTATTTAAGATATTTAAAATAATAATAATTACAATAAAATAATAAAAAATAAAGCAATAACATTGATATTGAAATAACAAATTAAAAAACTGGACTATTCTGGGAAAAGGACTACATCATTGAGTGAAAAAGAATACAAGAAGCTTGATCATATAAGGATGGGCAATGAGTTTTTATATATAAAACTTCAAAATCCTTTAATCAAGAAGGGAAGATGCATGTTGAAGAGTAGAGAAATTAGAAGAAGAGAAGGGTGAGTATCTCCATGGTCTTTTACGGCAGAATGTACAGGAGAGCAAAGAGGAAGGTATGTTCTAAAGGAAACTCCTCTATGCTTTAATTGTAGAACAGTTTGGCCTACATAAGCTGCATTACATCTAGCAGACTTAAATAAATACATTAATGAAGATCTGAAAAGTATCGGGTGAGATTTCTTGTGTCCGAAGAAAGTATGAATTGAGAGGAAGTTAAAATTTATAAGAATGAACTGCCAGTGAGGGAATGTAGCTTCAATTAAAATAAGAATATTTCTATTAAGTGTACGGAAGTTTTAGGTTTATATTTTGTTTATGTACAGTAGGAAAATGAAGATTGAATCTGAAGATATTAGTAAAATATTCGTTTATACTTTTCCCACTTGGAACTTTGAGAAGAAATTAAAATGGAAAAGCAAAAAAAAAAAAAAAAAAAAAAAAAAAAAAAAAAAAAAAAAAATATATATATATATATATATATATATATATATATATATATATATATATATATATATTATATATATATATATATATATATATATATATATATATATATATATATATATATATATATATATATATATATATATATATATATATATATAATTAGTGATGGATCGCATATCATATTTTCTCATTTGCAGATGCGGACACGGATATAGAATTTTCGTCAAGTGCTGATGCGGATGTGTAATTTTTACAAGTCCAGATACGAATGTATAACTTTCGCAAGTGTAGATGCGGATGTTAATTTTGATGAGGATGCTCCGCAGATACGGATTTGATATCCTTTAGTCACCAAAGTCCATTGGCCTTCCAAATTATATTGAAGTTTCGAAAAAAAGGAAACCAAGCTCAAATCAAGGACCGACATTCCCCGATACAAGTCGTTTAAAGGTTTGCAAGTCAAAGGAAATTGAAAAAATATGTAAAGGGAATGTTCTCCAGAATTTTGAAGTGAGTACATGTAAGATTGAACATAGCTGTTAAGTCTGGGCTCGGAGAATTGAATAAAGAAAAGATGAAAGGATGTGTAGAAAGTCGAGTTGCACGAGCTGTCCTCAAAGGAGGACGTATACGACTGGAGAGTTTTAAAGAGCAATGTTCATTGTAATGGGAATATTATAAGATGAGTGATGCAACAGTTCGACAGCCAAAAAGATATCGGAGAGAGTTAGTGCATGTGAGAAAATTTACAAGTAGAAAAGTCTTAGACTCCATCCTATCAAGGAAAGTAGTATGTGCGGGACAATCTCAGGTATGTGAGGCATACTCCATACAACTCCTAAATAAACTGAGGAAAAAAATATTGTTTTGGCACTTGCAGCTTTAATTTGTGATTGCGTATATATATATATATATATATATATATATATATATATATATATATATATATATATATATATATATATATATATATATATATATATATATATATATATATATATATATATATATATATATATATATATATATATATATATATATATTATTTATTTAAGTTGTACTATAATTTAATTTGACAAACCAAGAGCTATTGTTTGTTGCATCAATACTCTGGGATCCGGAAGAAAATTAGGGCAAGAATGGACTGAAGTTTCAAATGTTGAAAGCACTAGCAAGTAAAATGCAAGTTTTGCAGCTTTGAAATCAGAAAGAAGATTAATACTTGCACAGGAAAAGTTTGGCAGAAAAGTTTATTTTTATTTTTATCCTGATTATTTAGCAGGTTTTACTGCATTTTTAGGATAAAATATGTTTCCAAAAATCATGTTTAGCTATCAAATCCTGAACTTAAACAAGGAGAAATCAGCAAAGTAGTGATCTCATGAAGAATCCGGACATCGAAAGACAGCATTTTCCCACCAGGGTTTTGTAAATTTGTTTTTGTAATTTACAGAGCTTTCTACAGATTTCCGCTTCAGCTGAAAAGTTGTTTTCTAAATTTAGTCTTGTTTGGACTAAGTTAAAGAATTGACTAAGAGTTGAAAAAAACTACAGAACATGTGAAAATTAATAGGCAGTTAAACTTAAGTAGAGCACCTTGCAGCATCTTTATAAAAATTATTTCCATTATTTTAATAAATTTAACAATTTTGTAATAAAAAAGAATTAAATTGCCTTTCTTTATTCTTATATTCAAATGTGTATATACATGTAATTTTAATGTGTAGTATAATACACGGTGTCCCACTCGCTCTCGGCCTCAGATATTCCCTTATAGAAGTCAAAGAACTGGTCATAAGTTAATAAAATTTGCCACAAACAAACATGGTGTGTGAGAATTGTGCTCTCATCACAAGTGTTGGAAGTGATTGCTATTAGCATCAAAGCATGCCTGCACATGCATTTTCGTATAACAGAAGGTTGCCATCAACATATTGGGAATCATAGTGTCAATTGACTGCTGAATATATATATATATATATATATATATATATATATATATATATATATATATATATATATATATATATATATATATATATATATATATATATATATATATATATATATATATATATATATATATATATATATATATATATGAGTACGTGGCTTGCTGCGAAACACTTTTTCTTTCAGCATACCTGTAGGAAGAAATCAGGTGGGATATGGTCAGGCGACCTTGGTGGCCAAAGTTCTTTTTAAATGACATGATCTTCAAATTACACGTTGGACGTGTGGCAAGTGACGTCATTCTGCTGAAAATACGAAATTCCTTGTCATCCAAATGATTGCAAATTCATTTTAGAGGTTCATATAAAAATTTTATTAACTTATAACCAGTAATTTGATGTCTATAATTGCATACCTGGGGCCGAGAGCGAGTGGGACACCCTGTAGTATCTTCAGAACATTGATTTTACAAATTTTTATATGTGAGAGCATGGACAGACATGTAAAATTCTAATACTATAAATTAAGAGCTCTTAAATTGTGATGCAGAAACAATTTTTTCTCCAGTTTCTGGGTAATTTGATTTCGTCTTCGATTGTAAATTTGACCCCCATTACTGAACAGCTTTTCACTCCCAATAGAAGAAGATGAAATAGAGAGATATTGATAAACCAATATGTTTAAATTAATTGGCAAAAAACTGACGGTGACTGTTAATCGTCTCCATCACTAACTTCTTATCCTTCTCCTTATACTGTTAAACTCTTTCCTCCTCTAGGTTCCCCTGATCACCTTTTTATCTCTGTATCTTCTTCTATCTCTTCTATTGAAAGGAAACTTTCGTGACACTTCGGTGCCGAAAGCTGGTCGGACATGCGGTCTTCCTTGATTTTCCGTGGAATAATTATTGTTTCCGTGAAGGGGTTCCTCGGAGTGTGCAGAACGCATTACCAAGGTGATTCTCTCTGACATGGAGTGTACATTCCATATTCTTTCCCATATACTAAACCTAACAAACCTTGGTTTAGCTCTGCTATTTCTCGTTCTATTCCCCTCAGGGATGCTGCCTTCAGAGATTACCATCGTCTTCAAACTCCAGAAACTCATGCAACTTATATTTCATCCCGGAATCGTGCAAAATCTATCCTTGAGATACAAAAAACTCTTATCTCTGCCGCAAATGCAATAATCTTTATGGTTCCTCTTCTTCACGTTCTTTCTGACATTTTGAAAAAAATATCAACTCCTCTAGTATCTTCCGACAGCACAACTACTGTTTTGAATTCTTCAACAGCTGAACTCTTCGTACAAACTTTTGCTTCTAATTCAACTTTAGACGATTCCGGAGCTATTCCTAAAATTGTAATTTCTTTTAAAAACGTCATTTCTGCTCTCTCTGAGCTTATTACTATGAAGGCGTAAGGTCCTGATGATATTCTTCCTGTGGTTCTGAAAACCTGTGCTTACGTGCTTGCACCCATTCTTGGTAAACTATTTCGTCTTTGTCTCTCTACTTCAGTCTTCCCTTCTTGCTGGAAACGTGCACTTATCCAGCCTGTGCCGAAGAAGGGGAACCCATCTCAACCCTCAAATTACCGTCCAATTTCTATAACATCCGTTCTTACTAAAGTTTCCGAATCTATCCTTAACAGGAAGATTTGGAAACATCACTCTTCTTCTAATCTTATCTCTGATCGTCAGTATGGCTTTAGTGAGAAACGCTCTACTGGTGATCTTCTTTCCCTTCTCTCTGACTCTTGGTCCTCCGCTTTTCGGCATTTCGATGAATCTTTTGTTGTCGCGCTAGACATATCGAAAGCTTTCGGTAGAGTCTGGCACAAAGCTTTGATTTACAAACTTCTCTCTTTTGGAATGTATCCTTCTCTCTGTAATCTTCTCACTAATTTCCTTTCCGGTCGTTCTATAGCAGCTGTTGTAGACGGCCACTGTTCTTCCTTTTTATCTATTAATAGTGGTGTTCCTCAAGGGTCTGTTCTATCCCCAACACTTTTTCTGCTTTTCATTAAAGACCTTTCTATTACTTCATACCCTATCCACTCCTATGCTGATGACTCCACCCTTCATTACTCTTTTTATTTTGAAATTCTCCCCTCCCAACAAGTTAATTAATGCAAGGAGGGTGGCCTTGGAGCAACTTGCCTCTGATTTTCACGTATTTCAAATTGGGGCAGAGAAAACATGACAGTTTTCAATGCCTCAAGGACTCAATTTTTTCACCTCTCTACTCGACACAATCTTTCACACAACTATGATATCTTCTTCGAAAACACACAACTCCAACCTTCAGCTCTCCTTAATATTCTTAGTGTTTCTTTTTCTAGTGATCTTTCTTGGGATGGTTCCAATCATACAGCTCTCCTAGAAAAGGTGGAGTCTAGAGCTTTTCGATTTTTCAACTCTCATGCTCTCACTAATTCTCTCCAGTGTCTTTCTGCCAGTCGAATTGTTGCGTCACTCTCTCTATACTATCTCTATTACAACGGACACTGCTCTTCTGAACTCTCTCGTCGCATACCTCCTCCATTGAGAAGAGCTCGTGTAACTCGTCTTTCTACACAGTCTCATCATTTCTCTATCCTACTCTCTGACTCCAGACTTAACCGCTATGCTCACTCTTACATGTGCTCTACTGGGAAAGTCTGGAACACACTTCCTTCATCTATTTTCTCAACTTCCTATGACTTACACACCTTCAAACGCCGTGTATCAGAACATGTCGGCCTTTAACTTGACCAGATTTCCGATGTTTTCCCAATTCTTGTGAAAAGTATTTGGCCTGTAGTCTTTGTCCACCAGCGGTGATTATATATATATATATATATATATATATATATATATATATATATATATATATATATATATATATATATATATATATATATATATATATATATATATATATATATATATATATATATATATATATATATATATATATATATATATATATATATAATATAAAATATTAAAAAAAAAAAAAAAAATATAATATAATATATATATATATATATATATATATATATATATATATATATATATATATATATATATATATATATATATATATATATATATATATATATATATATAAACATCGACTCCAATAACCTCCCAAGACACTTACAAATCTCACTAGCAAGATTGAGATGCGGGCACCACCCAAACTTACAACATTACAAACACAATTTCAATTTAAACCAGGCAACATCTTCCACTTGTACCAGATGCAAAAGGGCCCCGGAGACCGTAAATCACTTTCTTCTAGACTGTCCCTCCAACTGTCGCCCCAAAATCTTCTGGGGCATCACTTGTTTGGAAGATCTCTGGACGAGACCGACTGCGGCGGGAGGCTTCATTAGCGAAGTGTGGCCGCCTCAACAGGGGGTGGTCAGGGGGTGAGAAGGTAAAAAAAAAAAAAAAAAAAAAAAAAAAAAAAAAAAAAAAAAAAAAAAAAAAAATATATATATATATATATATATATATATATATATATATATATATATATATATATATATATATATATATATATATATATATATATATATATATATATATATATATATATATATATATATATATATATATATATATATATAGGGTCCGACCGGGGCTGGGGCTCTGGCTGGGGTTGGTTGCTTAAAATTTGTGTAAAGAGGTTAAAAGCACTGAAATTTTAGGCTAATTATATAAGTATGTGGTAGAATAGTGAACATTCAATTAAATTAATGATTATATGCGTTTTTAAGAAAAAAATCAGAAAATTACAGATTTTGTATACTAAAAGTTTAAAAAAGCTACAAAGAATTTTGATTTTTTTTTCTGATTTACAATAGTTATTCAACAGGTTTACTTAGGTAAGATCCTAAGTTAAAGTTTGAAACAAATGTAGATATAAATTTATCAGTATAACCTGTATTTATACATATTATTGTCATTTTATTGCTATGTATTAAACTTATATCATTTAGCTACACTATTTCAAAATTATTATTTTGTTTATACTTTCAGTCACTATGGCTAAAAGATCAGTTTCAGCACTATGGGAGTACTTTACAATGTTTCAGGATAGGCTCGAAATAGCTAAATATAACCTCTGCAGCCAGGAAATTAGAAGAGAACCTCCCGGTGCCCCAAATAAAAAATTTTCAATCAAATCTTTATCAGGGCATCTAAAATCAAAACACGAAGTTGAACATTCACTATCAGAAAAGGAGCGATCAAAAGAAACAGAAAAGAAAATATTGAAAGAGCAAGAAGAAAGATCTTAATGGTCTTATATTTTGTTTGATTTAATCCACCATTAAAAAGTATAATTTGCAATTTTTCCCCGGTTTTCTCTGATTATTTTTCTGGGCCGGGGTCAGTAAAAATGACCCCGGTAGGTCCATATATATATATATATATATATATATATATATATATATATATATATATATATATATATATATATATATATATATATATATATATATATATATATATATATATATATATATAATAAAACTTTCATTCTTCTTTTTTTATAGGAACGGGCGATGCCTCCAATCATCCTCCCTCCGTAACAGGTGTAAATCGTGTGGGAATTTCTGCGATGAATAGAACTGCGATCGGACTTTCTTCTCTTTCTCATCGAGAACGAGAGTTACTATCTTGAACAAATCGCCATTGTTTATGTCACCATGATCATGATCGCAGTTAACCACCATCTTATCTCTACCGATGTCGTCCGCACAACGTATCCCTCCAGACCCTGAATCTATTAGGATGAATACAACTACAGGAGAAAGGTACATACGTTCCTTACGAACTTCCAGTAATCTTCAAAATGCCGTATGAAATAGATAAACAGCGGTGATGATTTTAATACTTGGGTATTAAATGTTTAGTGACTATAAGACACTGATGAGTCTTTATCATAGAACAAAAATATCACAAAATAATACTGGAAATCGAACCACTCGACCTTCTTTTGTGATTTTATAGTAATATGTAAAGTTTTCGATTCCGAGTAATAAATTTTTCCTTACCTTTTAATAAATAATGCAAAAAGTCAGTTTTTATACATTAATATTACAACAAACAGTTTTCAGTGATATTCATACTACTATTTCTATGGAATTGTAAGACTAGTGCGTTTATAGGAATGAATCCTATTGTGTGTCTAGTTGTGAGATACCAAAGATATTATTATTATTATTATTATTATTATTATTATTATTATTATTAACTATATTTTCCTACTGTAAAGCCTTAAAGCGATATTATCTAGTCTCAAAAGACATCAACACTGTAAACTACGTACGATATCCATATATCCACAATGAATCCTTTATAGATGTTGTTATTATTATTATTATTATTATTATTATTATTATTATTATTATTATTATTATTATTATTATACGTAAATTTTTTTTATGCAAAAGATTTATTATAAAGTATGTCCAATTTCTTAGTGTTATGGGTACATAATCTATATTTTCGTACTTTAGATGTAAAGGAAAATTTTGTAAAGTTTATTCCTGTAATTATTAAATTTAAATTTAATTAAATAATATCTATATATATATATATATATATATATATATATATATATATATATATATATATATATATATATATATATATATATATATATATATATATATATATATATATATATATATATATATATATATATATATATATATATATATATTAGTGTCTTTCCTTGGTGGTTGTTAGAGGGATTGGGATTGGACGTAGTTTCTGTGTTGTAGTTTGAATTG
>SEYY01007140.1:7500-10000 GCA_009176605.1 Armadillidium nasatum | reverse complement strand
AAGGTTTTAACCCTGTCAGTGGAACCAGCACTTTTCTCCATCTGCTCTTAAAAGTTCATCTCCCAGAGTTCTCTAAAAGATTCTTTTTTTTCGGCTCTTTGGTTTCAATGCTAGTCCTTAAGTTTTATAAACTCTGAGGTAGGGTTTTCACTGTTTTAGTTAGACTAGCATCGTTTTCCATATATCCTAGAAGTAATATCCTTGAGCTCTCCAGAAGATTGTGCTTCTCGGAGCTACGGTTTCCCATGATGGTAATAGAGTTGTTTCAAGCCTTTAGCTGAGTAATCACAGACAGGGCCAGGTTGCTAGTCCTGCCCTCCTTACTTTTAGTTCTCGCATGGTCCGATCCTGTCTTATATATATATATATATATATATATATATATATATATATATATATATATATATATATATATATATATATATATATATATATATATAATATATATATATATATATATATATATATAGTATATTTCTTCTCTATAGTAAATTTTCCTACTGTTCTTCCAGCCCTTTCCTTTTCTTCACAACCATTTTTCTACGTACAAGCCACCTGCACTTAGTCCATTAAAATGGCTTTAGGACATGTTTCATTTCTTCCAAGTTTTTATATTTTGCAATGTACTAAATGATTTTTGATAGTATTTTGAATGGCACGGTTAAACAACATTAATGTGCAGAGCATGTTTCTTAGCTGTGAACACTGTCTCGGTGTGTTCTACCATTTCTGCTACTTTCAATTCTTTCACTCCTTTTTTAATTTTTTTATCCATCCATTTTTAAATTTTCAAATCGGAAAAAATTGTTTTTCCATTAAAATCTTCTAATGTTGTATCCATCATACAAAAGTTGAAGCGACAATTGAGAAGACGCGTAAAATTTCATCACAAAATATGAGTTGTAGAGAAACTACTAAAGTACCTACGTAAGGGATAAAAAGCATTTATTCTTTTCCAAAATTTCATAGGATTTAAAACTGGAGAAGTTTAACTGTCTGGTTCTGCCGTCATCATTTTTTTCCTGTGATTTATAAATCTGCTATATTAATTTGGGCACTTAAGTAGGCAATAACTAATAAATAATGGCGTATATATAAGCGTCATTTTTTTATTTATAGTTATTAATAAAAAAAATTTTTTGTTTATTTGCCTAAACTTCTGAATTCTTAAGTCGGACAGTCTGAACAAGTGTAACTGAAAACGGATCATCCAAAAAATCTTTTATCATATTTTCGATTGAAATCCGTCAATTTTCTAAATGGTCCTAAAATTGCATTTATACAAATTAAGGAATAACTTGAATGGATGTCACCAAACTGACCGCAGAGTCTTGTGATGGCAAAAAATTTTAATGCTTGGAAATAAAACTTAGAAGAGATATCTCCAATTTAACCTTTATAACTCATCTACCTATAATTATTCTTCACTCCTCTGTAAAATAGCTATTGTCATTTTGCCATCACTTGCATTCATAGAAGATGATCGTTACTAATCGATGCCTTGCCCATTGTTCTATCGTGACTAAAACCAATACACACTGGGTAGTTTTTAGCCTGTTGTGATGTCTTAGATAGCTTTTCTTTATTTCTTTATATTTTTGTTCCGCAGAATCTGTTACGTAGATTTCATTTCTCCTTCAAATCTTTTTACTTGTTTGAAACATAGACTCAAAAATAAGTTGCTTCTCATCGATCTCTTAAATAATTTCATACCCTTTTTATGTGGTGTTAAATTCAGTATATTCCTTCCCTCATATATATATATATATATATATATATATATATATATATATATATATATATATATATATATATATATATATATATATATATATATATATATATATATATATATATATAAAGTAAAAATAAATTTAAAAAGTAGGCAAAATAAAATTCAGAGTCTCAGCAAAAAATTATTTTGATAATGTAGGAAATTTAGCAGAGTCTCACCGATATCTCAGAATTTATTAAAGAACTTATTTGAGCTTGAATTCTCCGAATTTACTTCCTGTTAATAAGTTATAATATATTATTAATACTGATTTGCCTAACCGGAATTAATAGTTACTTTTTATCCATAAAACTTATTTTCGTAATGCCTTCAGAGATTACCTCATATTTTTGAAATTATAAGTTATAATATGAAAAGTGTGTTAATAAATTTAGAAGTATATTGGAAAAAACACACGTCCCGACTTTTAATTACATTTAATAATATTCAGAGCAAATACTTATCATTGCCCGGTCATTATGAGTATACAAATTGTATTGTCCTCAGAGTTCTAACATACAAAAGTAAAATATTTCAACAGTTTTTGTTAGGAGCATATAATACCAAATTATATATATATATATATATATATATATATATATATATATATATATATATATATATATATATATATATATATATATATATATATTATATATATATATATATATATATATATATATATATATCCAACTTTAAACGAGAGAGAAAATATTAAAGGCCAAA
>SEYY01007140.1:0-2500 GCA_009176605.1 Armadillidium nasatum | reverse complement strand
GTTCAAGTTTTTTTTGTTTTTGTTTTTTTATCAATCAAATTTTTTTATATTCTCTCATAACTAGAAAGTTTAAAACTTACTTGAAGTTAAATCCAATATTTTAAAAAGAGTTGTTAAAAAGTCAAAAACAAAGTCAGTTATATATTTTATTATTTACGTTTATTTGTCTTCTTTAAATAATTTATTGATGAGAATATATAAGATCACCGAGCAAAAAATTAATCACTCGCTGAGTTTAAGGTTGTTGAAGGACTAGATTAATGCAGATGGTAATGAGAGTATCAATACGTGGGAAAGTGTGGCGGACGTCATTGATTCCGTAGAGGTGTTAAGTGCATGACGCCCATAAAAAAATGTCCATAGGTTTTTATGGGGCCTTATGTCCACCATTGGAAACTACGTAGGCCACATAGGTTTTTATGGGGCCTTATGTCCACCATTGGAAACTACGTAGGCCACATAGGTTTTTATGGGGCCTTATGTCCACCATTGGAAACTACGTAGGCCACATAGGTTTTTATGGGGCCTTATGTCCACCATTGGAAACTACGTAGGCCACATAGGTTTTTGTGGGGCCTTATGTCCACCATTGGAAATTACGTAGGCCACATAAGTTTTTCGGTACAGAGGCGAAAATCGCATTGGTAATGGAATGGATCTTATGAGTATAATAAAATTTGACTTACGGGATGCACAAATGTAATGTTACTTACACCTATCGGAATTTCAATAGCAGCTAATTGGAGGAATCTCCATATATATATATATATATATATATATATATATATATATATATATATATATATATATATATATATATATATATATATATATATATATTAGGGATGGAGTGAAGTATCGGTATCGGTATCGGCATATTTTTGAGTATCAGTATCGGTATCGGTATCGGTAAAATTTTTGGACAAGAGTAAAGTATCGGTATTGGTATCGGTATCGGTAGTAGTATCGGCAAGTATCGGCATATTTTTAGGTATCGGTATCGGGGAATTTTTAAGTATCGGTATCGGTAAAAATTTTGGTATCGCTCCATCCCTAATATATATATATATATATATATATATATATATATATATATATATATATATATATATATATATATATATATATATATATATATATATATATATATATATATATATATATATTTTAAGAATTAAAATATTTAAATAGCTAAAAAAAATAATATAGCTAAAATCTAAAATTACATAGCACAAAAAGTAAAATGGCAAGTTGCTATAGTTTGTAAAAACAGTTCTCATTCTGATATTATATAGATCAGTTCTCAAGTCGATTCCGTATAGGAAAGTTCTCTTAAAGCTGTTGTATTAAAAAATTATAAGTTTGATTTTAAAAGCGAAAAGTGCTTTCACTATTTAGAAAGTCATTTAGTTTCTGATTCCATTTCGCTTAATACCTTTCGAAATCTATAATAACTTCATAAGTTAACTCTTTCGAAATATTTTTCCAATTATAGTATTGTTGAATCTTGGTGCAACAGTCGAAAGAACAAGAGCTACACTTCTCTGAGAGGAACACGGATTACACGCATTTCGTCTTCCTCCTGAGAAACTAAATGTTTCTCAAAACAAAACAATCAAAGTCATTGTTTATGTAAGTTTTTTATATCAGTGTTCTTTCTTGTTGAAGTTCTTTTTGTTCCTATTTAAAACTAAATTTTGTTCTTTGTATACTTTTACAGAGACGCATCTTTCGATGATCAAGTGCTATTTTCTGCAAATTTTGGAGAGATTACATTCGACTGATTTCTTCTAGTTTACAAAAATAATCTCCCATAAATTCTGCTAATAAACCATCTTTTTTAAAAATAGCTTTCTTTATATTCCTAAATTTTTATATAATTGAGAAACATTTATTTTTCTCCAATTTGATCTAGTCTATAATTTCTATAATTGAGAATCTTTTCGGCTGTTTTTTGTTACAAATCGTAACTTTTTCCTAATTTTCGTTGTGAATTTTGAAACCTTTCGATTTTGATTAATTTCTATTTATTGAGAATTTTCCCATCTTTCGTTCGTTAATATATATACAGTGCATTTTCTACCAATATTATAAATATTGATACATAAGTTGATAGGTTGTCATAATTTATTAAACTGTGTTTTCGTATAAAACTTTTCTTTTGTATATATATTAATTTAAAAAAAAAAAAAAATTGTGCGTGTGCTATTCATCAAAATTAAAAACTCATAATTTGAAGCTTACGCTGTAAATTTGAGTAGTCTTTTGGCATACAAAAAGTGTATATGAAGCTTACGCTGTATATATACTATATGTAAATAGAATTGAAGCCTAAGCTGTTATTCTAGATAAATTGATTAAAACAAAAGTTTGTGAAAAATACTCGAAGCCTACGCTGTATATGAGTATACTAAAGTTCCGAGTGATTTCGGCCTAAAATTGCCGTATTTTCTAAATTTTAAAAATTGAACTAGTAGGATCTAACTTTGAACTGATATAA
>SEYY01007139.1:37500-42500 GCA_009176605.1 Armadillidium nasatum | reverse complement strand
TATCAGAGGTGGGCATAAGCGCAAAATGAAGCGCAAAAGCGCAAAAGCGCAATTTGCGCTTTAAATTTTTTTTTTGCGCTTTTGCGTTTTGCGTTAAATTTCGAAAATGTGCGCTTTTGTATTTTGCGCTTAACAACTTTTTAAGAGCGCAAAAGCGCAAATTTGCGCTTAAAAAAATATTTTGCGCTTTTGCGGAAGTTTTTTGAAATTTGCGCTTACCAATTTGCGCTTCATCATTTTTCTTAATAAAAAACAATTTTGGGCTTATATTTCAGTTTCTTATTTAATCAGCCAAATTTTATTACTCTTTCTGCTAATTAAAAGTTAATACTTAAACTAGGAATGCCGACATATAAAAAAAAATATCGATATTTAAGAAATATCAAATTGTCCTCGATAATAAAAGATATTGTTATATATATTATATATATATAATATATATATATATATATATATATATATATATATATATATATATATATATATATATATATATATATATATATAATATATATATATGGTTTATTGACTATTTTGTTTATTGGTTTATTTGTATGGAACAAAAGCCTTGTCTTCCAATATTTAATAAAACTGACAAGGAGGTAATTGCCGAGTACATCGAAATAATTACGCCTATTGCTGTTAGGCTGCATATGTTGCAGGATGAGAAGAATGCGTACGCGGGGGTTCTATTGCCTAACCTCTTCCTCCTCAAGGACAATCACGTGGAATTGCAACGAGAGGTGAAAAAACTTAACTATGCCAAAAGCTTAGTCAACTACTTACTAAAGCAGCCAAAGCCAAACAAAGGGAAAGAAAAGGGATTTGAACCAGAGGTTCAGCAGGATTTTTGATGATTGTGATTTACTTATGGCAACAGCTCTGCACCCTCACTTCAAACTCGGAGTGGCACATAGGTTAAATGAGGGGAAGTATCCAGCTGTCAAGACGAGGATATTGGAGGAAATAAAGTGTAATATTGCATCGAATTTTACTCCTCCACATCAAGGCACTGAAGGTGATGGGAATGAATCTGAAATGGACCCATTTAAGGTGAGCTATTTTTATAATTTAGAACAATCTTTAAGCATCTCTTAACCATATATATATATATATATATATATATATATATATATATATATATATATATATATATATATATATATATATATATATATATATATATATATATATATATATATATATATATATATATATATATATATATATATATATATATATATATATATATATATATATATATATATATATATATATATATATATATATATATATATATATATATATCACTGAGAGATAGAATGAGGAGTGAACTGGTGAGAGAGAAACTTGGGGTGGAATCAATTTTTGAATGCATAGAAAAAGAAACCAGCTGAGATGGTTTGGTCACGTGAAGAGAATGGGGGAGGGAGAGAGACTGAGAGAGATGCTGGAATGGAGACCAGAAGGAAGGAGACCGGCGGGAAGACCAAGGAAGAGATGGATGGAGGCGGTAGAAGAAGCCATACAACGAAGGAAAAAGACACTGGAAAAGGTGGAAGACAACCGAATGTTTGAGGACAGAAATGCGTGGAGAAAATTTTGGAGGAGTAGCACCCGACAGGCGTCAGCCTACCGGTTTGGACGGATGATGATGATGATGAATATAATATATATATATATATATATAT
This sequence comes from Armadillidium nasatum, assembly GCA_009176605.1. Lineage (NCBI taxonomy): Eukaryota > Metazoa > Arthropoda > Malacostraca > Isopoda > Armadillidiidae > Armadillidium > Armadillidium nasatum. The sequence continues at coordinate 40,809 of SEYY01007139.1, read as the reverse complement.
ATATATATATATATATATATATATATATATATATATATATATATATATATATATATATATATATATATATATATATATATATATATATATATATATATATATATATATATATATATATATATATATATATATATATATATATATATATATATATATATATATATATATATATATATATATATATATATATATATATATATATATATATATATATATATATATATATATATATATATATATATATATATATATATATATATATATATAATATATCATAATACACTGACATAATGTTCAAATGAAACTTAAAAAGATTTGAGTTCTTGATACCATTTCTAAATTTTTCAGAAACTGAAGGCCCATATATCCAGCAGACACCTCTGGAGGAGAAGTTGCGGCAAACCTTGGATAGCTGGGATGCAGTAGATGTTCACCACAATACCCCTCTCACTAGGAACCTTTTTCCATGTGAATACCAAGAGGTCTGGGTGGACTTGTTTATGAAGTATAATACCCCATTACCCAGCTCAGGGCCGTGGAGAGGTTGTTTAGTCAAGGCTCTGACATTCTAAGACCAAAGAGGGCAGCCATTGCATCCAGCAATTTTGAAAAATTTATTTTCATGAAAGGGAATATGACCCTTTTCAGAATTGCAAGAGGAGAGCTACGAGGAGGAAGAGATCATAGATGGCTGAATAAATAATAATAAATTCTTTCTCATTTTTTGTTATATATTTGCATTTATCAAATAAAATTTAAAAATAATTCATTTACATCCTAGCGCTAATTTTTTTTTTTTTTTTTTTTTTGCTTCAAAATTTGCGCTTTAAAAATTTTTTTTTATTTGCGGACATATGCGCTTTTGCATTTGCGGACTAAATTTTTGAAAAAATGTGCGCTTTTGCATTTGCGGACAAAATTTTTAAAATTTGCGCTTTTGAGTTTGCGCTCTAAATTTTTAAAATTTGCGCGCCCACCTCTGATATATATATATATATATATATATATATATATATATATATATATATATATATATATATAATATATATATATATATATATATATATATATATATATATATATATATATATATATATATATATATATTAATATATAGTAATATATATATATCTATTATATATATATACCAAGAAATTGTAATCGGGTTACGTATAGTATTTCTGCTTGTTTTAACTTTAAAAGGTTTCATTACCTGTTCCACTGAAATCAAAAGAGATAAAATCTTTGGGCCTATTTCAACCTTATTGTACAAGGCCATAAAGTCTAAATTTTATTATTTAATTTTACAAGGTAATAAGAAAATTTTGTCCCTCATTATCAGCGTGTGATTCGCTGTCAGCGATCCAAAGTGGGGAAAAATTAGTTGCTAAGGTGATAATGGGAGTTAATTAATTCTTGAATGAGGAGGAAAAAAATATTTTTCCTATGAAAGTAGGTTTTTCTTGTCTAAACAATGCCCTTTGTGTGTGTATATATATATATATATATATATATATATATATATATATTATATATATATATATATATATATATATAATATATATATATATATATATATTACCGTATATATATATATGTTTAACAGTATAAAATTAAGAATATTAACATTCATTCACTTCTATTTCAATATATATTTCTCATAAAAGGATAATAATTAGTTATTGGCTGTTTTATCTGTAGTTATAGGTTTAACTATATATATATATATATATATATATATATATATATATATATATATATATATATATATATATATATATATATATATATATATATATATATATATATTATATAATATATATATTATATATATATATATATCACTACCGTTCACGCGCAAAGCCCTATTCACGGAGGAGGTGCTAAAGTAATAAAATAATAAGAATAATAAAAAAATACCATTCCCACCTAATATAAATTTTGCAGTTGAGCACAGAAGTGGGTTTTAAGGTAGTTGAGATTAAAATCAACAGGAATATCAGAAGATGGATGAGAATTCTACAAAATGAGGCACCACTATTGGTAATCCTTGAGTTGCCTATTGCCGTATAAAATTTTTGTGCAGATAATTCACCTATTGTTCTACGAAGACGCCATGAAGGTGGAGGCATACGAGTCGAGACATCGGCATATGAACGGATAGGGATAAATGAGTAGCTGAGAATAATATTTATAAAAACTAGGAATTGAGTAGGGAACAAGACAGAACCCTGAGGAACACCACTATTGACAGAAAAGGAAGAAGAGGTGTGGAGGTCACTCATTAATAACAGAAGAAATGGAACGATTAGATACATAACTATAGGCATGAGTAGGCAAAGAGTATGAAGAAAACTAAAGGAGGATTGCTTGGAAAGCAATGACGCATGCCATACCCGATCAAATGCATTAGAAATATTAAGAGCCACCACACGTCTACTCATTGTTCCTAATTGTACAATACCATAAATCTGTGAGAAATTAAGTATGTCACTAATAGACTTCGAGGGTCGAAAGTTATACTGATAGTTGTAAAGATATGAATGGGATTCCAGATGATTCATGAGATGAGAGTTGAAAAGGGTTACAAGGATCTTAGAAAGAATACAAGCGAGAGCTATAGGGCGATACTTAGATGTATCAAAGAGGCAATATTTTTTCTGAATAGGTTGGACATATGCGCCCTTCCAACATTGAGGGAAGGTACTGTTATTGAGGGAGAGAGAAAAAAGTTGAACGAGAGAAGAAGCCAGCTCAGAAGGACGCTTTTTTAAAATTCTGGGAGAAAGCCGTTCGGACCGCTTGCTTTTCTAAATTTCATAGATTTCAGAAGCATATGTTGCTGATCAAATGTAATCACAGGTAAAGACATGGTACAACTAAGAGGACAAAAGAGTAGGAATAGGATTGCCGGAATTCTCCAGGGTTGAATTAGAGGAGAAGAGGAGTCAAGAGTGTCCAGAATTGGTGAAACGATCCGGAATGTGTGTAAGTTCTTCAATTAATTGCTCCAGATAGTTGAGAATGCTGAAAAATTGTATAATTCGGTCTCCTCTTCTCCTGGATTAGTATGAAAGAAACCCAACCATTCATTGTTGCGGATATTGAAATCTCCTATATATATATATATATATATATATATATATATATATATATAATATATATTATATATATATATATATATATATATATAATATATATATATATATATATATATATATATATATTATACAAGTTTTAATTTCTTATTTTCGTTCAGAGACTGAGATTAGGCTCGAGGGTTTGTTTTACATTTTCTGATCTTATATT
>SEYY01007139.1:25000-32500 GCA_009176605.1 Armadillidium nasatum | reverse complement strand
CTACTGAAACTTTAGACAGTTTTACACTTTGAAACAGTTTTATTCCACAACATTACAGCATTAAACAAAAGACTATATTTAGTCTTTTTAATTATAGCTCTACGGTCTCAAATAATTGGATCACTAATACTGTTATTTTGTCAAAACCTTATTTTCCTACTCTTTTAAAAACAAACTTTGCGAATTGGCAAAAATAACCGCTGATGAAAAAACAAGAGTTTGAAACATATATTTGTTCCACTTTTAAAAATATCCAGACAATCACACAGGTCCTCAGTAAATGCCTCTCAATGTTTGTAGGCAAAATCTCTGTAATAACTGCATTTTCCCTAACCTGAAATTTTCGTAGAGCAGAAAAGAAGACACCATCCCAAGTAAGCAAATGAAGCAAAAGTTGATAAGCAAAGGAGAAATATAACAAATTCAGAGCAGAACAAGGAAGAATAGTTTTACTGGAAAAATAAAACCATGGTAATATTCTAACTTTTTAGAGAGTGAATTAATGTGGTTAGAGAAAGTTAACTTCTTATCAGTGAACAATCCCAAATAATAGATAGATTAGCTTCAGATACTTCCATATTACCCACCGCTACAATTGGTTACTCATCAATTAAATCGTTTATTTTTTGACAGTTAGAAAGAGAAAGCAAATCAAAGTTCACTTCTTCAGCAAAATTCTTAAATAATATCAGCACCAGAATACATCACTACCGTATCACCTACAATTAAAATCGAATTACATATTAAGAGGCATTTTGTCATAAAATTTTTTACACTAGAAAAAAACCATGAACCCAACACTGACCCTAGAGGAACGCCAAATTTTACTCTTAAGACGATTTTATGTTTCCGATCTTTACGATTTGTTTGTCAAGAATGAACAAATAAACTTACTAATCGCATCCTAAATCCATATTCCATTTTCCTGATCCACATTCTCCTGAATAACATGATCCACACAATCAAAAGCCTTTGATAAGTCCAAAAATGTAGTCTTTTTAAAAGCTTTGAGCATCACTTCTTCAAGTCTCATTGCAGCAGGGTTTGTACTTAGTAGTTAATAAATTAAAGGATTCGATAAAAGAAGTCAATTTACAATTAATTTATTTCTTGAATCCTTTATTCAGATTCAAAAAGACCGAGATGAGGTTATATTTATCTAAGGATGTCCTATTACCTGTCTTAAAGCTAGGAGTCACACAAGAGAGTTTTAAGAAATCGGGAAATTCGTTTTCCAAGAGATATTTGTTAAAAGCAATATTGAAGTAATTGAAGTAGCTACTTCTTTTAAAACATTAATCTGTATATCATCAAATCGGCAGCACTTGCTGTTAATACACTCTACTACTATTGACTGCATCTCAGGTCCAATAATATGGGTAAAATAAACAGTTTTCGAAATCCTCTTCACATAAACCAATGGGTCACCAAAATCATCACTGTGTTGCGAGTAGAGCTGATTCGGGATATTTACAAAAAAAATTATTAAACATGAGCCATTTGGTTCAAATTTGTTATTAGTTTTCCATTATATAAGTCACAATGAGGACCACATCTAATTTCATTTTCTATGCTCTAAAGTACCTTAGTATTCCTCCAGCAAGCATTTATCCAATTAGAATAACAGCAATTTTTGGGCTTTCTTATTGCATATCGACAATTTTAAAATAATAACAATATGGTTTCTTATTTAGCAATCCCTTCTTAAAATTTTTTTGCAAAATACTTTTTTAGTTTCTACAATATTTTAAATCATAACTTATCCAAGGGAAACGTTTACTTGGTACTTTATTGCACAAAGGGAAAAACTTACAAGAAATGCAGAGTAAAGAGTAAAAAAAAAAAAAATTATCCAGAACATGAGAGACAGAATATTCACCTTAACAAAATACGGATACAATACTATCTGTCTACTAGATTTCTAAATTTACAGATATTTTGCTCAATTAATTTTTCTAATAATAAAAATAAAAATAATAATAATATTAATAATAATAATAATAATTAATAATATTAATAATTAAAAATAATTAAAATATTAATTATATAATAATAATAATAATTAATAATATTAGTAATTAAAAAATTAAAATAATAATTATATAATGATAATAAAAATAAAGTAATAACAATAAAAATAATTAATAATAATAATAATAATAATAATAAAAATAATAATAATAATAATAATAATAATAATAATAATAATAATAATAATAATAATAATAATAATAATAATAATAATAATAATAATAATAATAATAATAATAATAATAATAATAATAATAATAATATTCATTCATATTTCAGTTCCAAATTCATACAAGCAAACATTGCAAACTTTGAATGTATTAAAACAAAAGTGAAATGGGCTTCTGGGAGACAAGGTCGTCTTTTGAGCCATTAGCTGCTAAAAGAAAATACAATTTTTTTTATCTAAAAAACAAATATTAGCTAAACAGTGTTAATTTTATAATGCATTACGTATTACAGTCATAATTTTAATCTAATGTATTTCTTTAAAAAATAATAATAAGAATAAAAATAAAAGTAGTGACAATAACAATAATAATAAAATAGCAATAGCTAATAATTATTACAAAGATAAAGATATTAAGTAATTATAATAATAATAATAATAATAATAATAATAATAATAATAAATAATAATAATAAAATAAAATAATAATAATCATAACTAATAATAATATAAATAATAATAAAATAATAATAATAATAATAATAATAATAATAATAATAATAATAATAATAATAATAATAATAATAATAATAATATAAATTAAGAATAATAACTACAAAAATATCAAAAATAAATATGATAATGAAAATATTTGCAATAATTTGAATCCCTACAATACTAAACATAATAATAGTGATTTGGCTATACTCGGAATATTCATAGTAATAACAAGAAATAGTAATTATCACTGTTACTACTACCATTAGTCTCTTTTTTTTTTAAATAGTACATTATAGAACAAACTAAAATTTGTTAATAATTAATAATAATAATAATAATAATAATAATATAATTAATAATAATAATAATAAAGTAATTACTAACTAGTGATAATTATAGTAATAATAATAATAATAATAGTATTAACAGTACTGATAATAATAATAGTAATAATAATAATTTTATGTCATGATAATATTTTTAAATAAATAATAATAATAATAATAATAATAATAATAATAATAATGATTAGAATGAAAGTAATAATAATAATAATAATAATTTCATTTTTTTTTTATATGGTTTATAATGAAAAGTACAATTACAATATTACAATGTTTCAGTAAGTCCTATGCTACAAAATATAATATTAATAATTTGTTAGCTGTTCATTACTCTTAAAAGGGGGCTTCTAAGGGGATGCACATTAGTTTCCATTGAATCCCAAAGTTTAGTTGATAAATAGTTCATCAATTAATTTTAATAACCATTAAAATACAAATATGATGCACATAATATAACAATAATAATAATTTTACTAATAATAATACACAAAGAAGAAAGATAGCAATAATTATGAATATAATAAAACTTATACTAAGAAGAAATGTCAAGTCATAATAAGAATTATCAGAAATATTGGTAAACTTTTAGCTTTAATCTTTATACATTTTTCAGTAACAAAATTCAAATAAACAATTCATCGAATACTTAATATGTATTGGTACAAAACTAAATTTAGCTTTTGGGGATTGAATTCGTGGTCTGAGTTCAAAGTAATTCTAATAATACTAACATTGATAATAATAATAAAAATAACAATAAAAATAATAATGACAACAAGAATGATAACAATAACATTACTGAAGAAGAAAACAAACATAATAGTGAGTAATAATAATAGAAATAATGAAAACAAGTACAGGGTTTAGTATTTATTCTATAACTAATTTCATTAATAGCAATATATTTAAAGATAAAATAACGATAAAGCAATTTTAATAATAGTAATAATAAAAACTAATGATAAAAATATTAAGGAATGATAATAAAAATAATCATAATTATAACTAATAACAGTAACTATAATGAAATTAACAATAATAATAATAATAATAGAAATAATAATAATAATAATAATAATAATAATAATAATAATAATAATAATAATAATAATAATAATAATAATATAATAATAATAATAATAATAATAATAATAATAATAATAATAATAATAATAATAATATATAATAATAATAATAATAATATATATATAATACTATTTTAGTATACTTTCATTTGTATTATAGGATTATCTACAAAAAATAAAAAATATAATAATAATGATAATAATAAATAACAATAAGAATGGAAATAAATAATAAAATAATATTAATATATTAATATTAATATATAATAATAATAATAATAATAATAATAATAATAATAATAATAATAATAATAATAATGATAATAATGATAATAATTTGGAAGTATGCGTTTTTTTTCAAGGATAATAAATAGTTCAATATAGGAACCACAATGGTTGCTTCAAGGCTTGTCTTTGTGGTTAGCCACTGTATGTATGGATAATGAATCTTACTTTCCCAAGGAATATAGTTTAAATTGTTACCAGATGTCGAATATATGAGAGGAAAGAGTTACAGAAAAAATAATAATAAAAATAATAATAATAATAATAATAATAATAATAATAATAATAATAATAATAATAATAATAATAGATTTAATAATTAACAATGATAAAAGTAATAATACTAAGAATAACAATGTGCGCAAAAAATATCAGTAATAATAATAATAATAATAATAATAATAATGACAGTAATAGTCGTAATAACAAAAATATTAATTATAATAACGATAATATTAATTAGTTCAATAATTATGATTAGACTGCTGCAACTTCTTCTAATTCTAACAATGATAACAAAATAATAATAATAATATTAAGCTTTATAGCAATAATAAAAATAATAATAACTAATAATAATAATAATAATAATAATAATAATAATAATAATAATAATAATAATAATAATAATAATAATAATAATAATAAGTGATTAAGATGTTCAGTACTGATTCATATAATTCTTTTTGATTTTTTAATTCAGTCGGTAGTTCATTTAAAAGATTCACCAATGTATATGTCTCTGATTGTGCAGCTTTTTATAATCGATAGAATAGAGGATTTATATGTGAGTTATTTCGCATATTTAAAGGCCTATCCGAATTTTGTTATGAAAGCTAGATATTAATTAAGAAGTTGCAAGCATTATTATTTCGGATTTTATTTTGTTGCTTTAAAAGGGATAGATTTAGTAAGTGATGAAACCGCAAGATTTTAAGTTTTTTAATAAAGGGGCTTAGGGTCATTGAGGCGGTTAGCACTTAACAAACGATGAAGAATTTTGGCACCGTAATAACTGAGTTACTTGCAGTGCCGTAGATTGGGAGGCAGTACTGCAAGTGTGTATTAAAATGAAAATAATAATAATAATAATAAATAAATATAATAATAATAATTATAATAATAATAATAATAATAATAATAATAATAAAGATAATAAATAATAATAATAATAATCATATTACTATACTTCTACTACTACTACTACTAATAATAATAAAAATAATAATGATAACGATTAGAATGGAAATAGCAATAATAATAAACATTATTGATAATAATTATAATGTTAACTATAATAATAATGTTACAGACAATAAGAGTAATAGTTAATAATAATGATAGTTATATTCTAAATCAGTGATTCTGAGACAGTGGTTTTTTGAGTAAGTGTTGTGAGGTCGTGTGTGTCTTCAGTATTTTAATATCAAGTGATTTTTGCATGTTCCGAAATGGGGAAGTTTTGATGATTTTTAATGTTTTTTATTGGAATTCAATAATAATAATAATAATAATTTCTTATTTATTACTATTATATTATTATTATTATTATTATTATTATTATTATTATTATTATTATTATTTTATATATTTTATTATTATTTATTTTATTATTATTATTATTATTATTATTATTATAATTAATAATAATAATGTGATAATGATTGAATAATATCAATAATAATAATAATAGCTTTGGAACTCCTACTGGTTCCACAAAGCCATGAAAACATTCTGCCTGAGTGCTTGGTGATCACAAAATCACCCTTCTATGGGTTTTTAAAGAACGGCATCGTTCCCCACAGTGATATCGAAGCAGAGATCGAAAACTGATATGCTATGTCTTCTGGTGGAGAGGGGTAGTGTCTCAGTGGAAAAATCTCCTATATATTGTGTACTCTTTCGTCAAAGTTTCAAATCTGGTAGGATGAGATTTAACTCCGTCTTATTATTATTGCAAATTTCTTTGCAAGAGTTGTGTCCATATTGGCAATGCATGGCTGTGGTTGGCTGTTTTGTAACAGAATAATATGTAGCACAAGTAAGAGTTCTAAGCACCCTTTTTGAACTGTATTTAATTAGAACGTAGTTCTCACATCGATATCAAAACTAAGAGCCCGAGAAATGAACTGTGATGCATTCTATTTTTAGGAGGGGGAAAGTTTCCTCTAGATTTTCTAAATTTTTATCCTTTATATATATATATATATATATATATATATATATATATATATATATATATATATATATATATATATATATATATATATATATATATATATATATATATATATATAAAGTTCATTTTATTAACTATTGAGACTTTTTCTATACTGATATTATTACAGATAATTTGAAAGAACAAACTCATTCCCTCCTCAGCCCCCATTTACAGTCCACTCCCAATGGCCAACCCCTATCCACGGAAGAGTTGGAGATCAAAATGTAGCTAATAAAAGTCTCCTGTAGAACATAAAATTTAAAGAAAGAGTCTCAATTCTGCGTAGAAAGATCAAAGCTCGATTTACTTTCATTTTATGATCTCGATTTAGTTAACCACTTTTATTTTGGTTACTGGCTAAAAATAATAATATATATATATATATATATATATATATATATATATATATATATATATATATATATATATATATATATATATATATATATATATATATATATATATATATATATATATATAAACTGGTTTGTTCAGAGTCTTAGAAACTGTCTTTCATATTCTACCTGACAGCTTGGTCTCTCTTTAATTCTTCTTTTAAAAAATTCTTACTTTTACGGACATTGCCTTATCCTTCTATTTTAAATCACCTTTATAAGGATCTCATTGTTTCTATCACTACATTATGTTGAATAGTTAAAGAGCTCTAATTTCTTCTGAGTCTCTTAGTATCACCAAAGCTACTAACTCCAAGTTGGGGTAATGTTCTGTATAGTTTAAAATATACATTTATAATCTTGGGTAATGCAGCAGAGAGCTTTTCTGCATATCATCTCTACTTCCCTAACTAAAATCGGTTCCTTTCTGCTATATGAATTGTTGCATCTAGGATACTGCTCTCCTGAA
>SEYY01007139.1:2500-10000 GCA_009176605.1 Armadillidium nasatum | reverse complement strand
TATATATATATATATATATATATATATATATATATATATATATATATATATATATATATATATATATACACACACACACAACTTTGTGACACGGATATTGAAATAATAGATCTTGCGAGATGATACTCATGTGTCTAGTTTAGACTTTCTATTCACTTTGTAATTTATTTGGCTTACTCGCCAATTACGAAAACGCAAGAACAAAACATATAACTGTCATACCAGCATTTTGCTTTTATCTGAAACTCGGCTATAATTTGGCATTCATTTGTTCTTAGATGTCGTACGTTTGCATAAAAAGTTATATCAGTTTCCGTCTGTTGTTTGGAGTTTGTGTCTATAAAAACAATCACAATTATATTACAATATTCAAAAATATTGCAATTACCTTTTTGTTTTTGTCACATTCCCACAAGTGGAAAAGATTTTTAATTTATTGAGTGCAAAATTTTGTACTAAACTGTTAACCCCCTCAACCAAATTTTCAAGTCATTTATTCAGTGCATTACAACCATCACGTTGAGATTTAGGGCACCACTCATACAAATCGAGCAGGTAAAAAAGTCCAAATCATAGTTTTTCAAATTATCTTGTACAGTGTATATATATATATATATATATATATATATATATATATATATATATATATATATATATATATATATATATATATATATATATATATATATATATATATATATATATTGCTTCACCCCATTTGGACAAAGGCCAGAGGTCTACTAAAATTTCCACAAGAGTTAGAGGGAAAGTCGGAAACCTGGTCAAATTAAAGCCCGGTATGACCCGATACAGCGCGTTTGAATGTGTATAAGTCACAGGAAGCTAGGAAAATAGATGAAGGAAGTGTATTCAAGACTTTACCAGTAGAGTACATGTAAAATTTAACATTGCAGCTAAGTCTGGGTTCAGAGAGTTGGATAGGGAAAGGATGAGCCTGAGTAGAAAGACTAGTCCCACGAGCCCTAATCAATGAAGGAGGTATGCAATGAGAGAGTTCAAAAAAGCAGTGTCCGTTGTAATAGCGATAGCATAGAGAGAGTGACGCAACAATTCGACGGGCAGAAAGAAACTCGAGAGAATTAGTGGGAGAAGGCGAGTTGATAAGGCAAAAAGCCCTAGACTCCACCTTTTCAAGGAGAGCTGTATGAGTGGAATCACCCCCGATGTGTGAGGCATACTACATAAAGGGGCGAACAACACTCCTATACAGAACAAGCAACTAAGGTGGACTGAAGAAATGCTGTAGGCGCCCGCCTCAGAACACCCAAACACTTAGAAGCTTGTTTAGAATGAGAGATGATGTGATCTTTCCAAGAAAGATCACGAGAAAAAAAACATAAAGAATATTAAGAAGAGATGAAGGTTTGAGTTGTGTGGAAGAATGTGTCGAGTTGGAGGAAATGAGTTTTTGAGGCATTGAAAAAGAAAATGTTCTCCCTGCCACTAATTTGAAATTAGAGATAGGTCAGAGGTTAGTTGCTCAAAGGCCACAATCCTTGAGTCTATTAACTGTTGTTAATAGACCCTTTATAACTCTTTTCAAATTGAAAAGAGTAATAAAGGGTTGAGTCATCAGTATGGGAGTAGATAGTAGATGAAGTAACAGTGAGAAAGTCATTAATGGAAAGTGGAAAAAGTGTTGGAGATAGGACAGATCCTTGAGGAACATCACTATTAATAGATTTAAAGGAAGAACGATAGCCGTCTACAACAGCTGCTGCAGAACGACCAGAAAGGAAATCAGAGTGAAGGCCACAGAGAAAAGGATAGATTTCGAAAGAGGAAAGTTTGGAAATCAAAGCTTTGTGTTAGACTCTATCAAAAGCTTTCGATATGTCCAGCCCGACAGCAAAAGATTCACCGAAATGCCGAAGAGCAGACGACCAAGAGTAAGAGAGAATGGAAAAAAGATCATTAGTTGAGCGTTTCTTACGAAAGCCATACTGGTGATCAGAGATAAGAATTGAGATATTTCCAAATCTTCCTGTAAAGGATAGATTCGAAAACTTTAGAAAGAACGGAGGTTAAAGAAATGCGACGGTAGTTAGAGGGTTGAGAGGGGTCCCCCTTCTTCGGTACAGGCTGACTGAGCGTACGTTTCCAACAAGAAGAGGAGGTTAAAGTAGAAATTCATAAACGAAATAGTTACCAAGGCAGGGTTCAAGCTCAAGCACAAGTTTTGAGAACCACAAAAGGGATACCATCAGGAACGTATGCCTTCTTAGTGCTAATCTCAGAGAAAGAGAGAGAGCAGAGATGAAATCTTTAGAAGAAATTACAATTTTATGCATAATTGAGTTAGAGGGGATTGAAGAGGAGGAATAGCTCCTGAATCGTCTAAGGTTGAGCGAAGAGTTCAGCTTTAGAGGAAGGCAAAACGGCAGTTGAACCGTCAGAAGATAATAGAAGAGGGAAAGAGGAAAAAATAAAGTTAGAGATGACATTTTCAGAAAGGTCAAGAGGGAGAGGAACCAGAAAGATTATTGCATTTACGACAGAGAAATGGGTTTTTGGTATCTCGAAGAATAGATTTTGCACGATTTCGGGATGAAATATAAGTTGAGTGAGTTTCAGGAGTTTGAAGATGACGGCAATTTCTGAAGGCAGCATCCCTGCGGCGGATAGTACGAGAACAGGCAGAGTTAAACCATGATTTGTTAGTTTTTGTAGGAGGGAAAGAATATGGAATGTACGCCTCCATGCCAGAGAGAATCACCTCGGTTATGCGCTCTGCACACTCAGAGGGACCCCTCCCACGGAAACAGTACTCATTCTTTGGAGAATCTGAGAAGTACAACCGCTAGTCAGACCAGTTAGCGGCACCGTAATGCCACAAACATCTCTCCGAAGGGGGGACTGTTCTTGCGGAAGATTTGAAGAGACAGGACAAGATACAGAGATAAGGCAATCGGATGAACAAAGAGGAGGAATGAGTTTAACAGTGTAAGGGGAAAGATAAGGAGTTAGGGAAAGATCAATTATGATGGTTCATCACCAAGACGGTCAGGGAAATGGGTAAGGAGATGCACCAACTGCTCAAGGTTATTCTGGATATAAATTTGGTAGGAGAGTTCACCATTTTGATCATGACAACTAGATGAAAGCCATTGCGGTGGTGAACATTTAAATCACCTAAAATGATGATTTCGGAGAAAAGAGAAGAAGAACGAATGTGTTCTATTTTGGAGCTAAGATTGTCGAAGAATTTTGGATAGTCTGTAGAATTAGGAAATAAGTAGACAGAACAAATGAATTTAGTTGTAGAGATGCAAGAAAGTTTAAGCGTAAAGTAGAGAATTCAAAAGACTCCAAATTAGGGACACGAGAACAGACAAAATCACTCCGCACATATGTGCAACATCCGCCTTTGGATGAAAATTGAGGATAAAGACAGTAGGAGTAAACAAAGTAGAGTTTGCTCTCAGAACATATATAAATATATATATATATATATATATATATATATATATATATATATATATATATATATATATATATATATATATATATATATATATATATATATATATATATATATATATTATATATATATATATATATATATATAATAGCAAAACATCACATTTATATTTGATCTCGGGACATCACTAATTAACAGTCTCGAATATGTTGTAATAGACCTAGCAAGTCAAAAACTATCCTTCTTCTGGTTTTAGAAGCTGGGAACACTCTTAACCAGTATTTCTAACTTCCCACGTCCTGTTGCAGAAATATGAATATTTTCTGCATCCGACAACACCCTACATCATGCGTATATGTTGCTGAGTATAAGAAATAAGTACAGTATATATATATATATATATATATATATATATATATATATATATATATATATATATATATATATATATATATATATATATATATATATATTCAATACGTTTTAAGTAATTATGTCGGCATTTAATATTTAAATTGCACCTCAAATCTATCATCAGAACAAATTAACAAAATGTAAAAAAGTATAAGTACTCGACCTTTGACCCCTTGCCCCCTGCTCGCGTTGCAGTCGGGAGAGTCCTTTAGGCCTGACGTTATGAATGTAAATCGTGAGAAAGTTCCAAGGCGATTTCCATTTGTACTATCGTAGCAGAGTAGTCAGAGCCTAGACTTACCATCTTAAAGGTAATTGGTTTTGGTCCAATAGCATACATTAATTTTCTATATAGAAAATAGTCTGTGAGAGGTTATAGCAGACTACATATATATATATATATATATATATATATATATATATATATATATATATATATATATATATATATATATATATATATATATATATATATATATATATATGTATTCAAATACGCTTTAAGTAATTATGTCGTCATTTAATATTTAAATTGCACCTCAAATCTATCATCAGAACAAATTAACAAAATTTTAAAAGTATAAACGTTTTTAAATTAGAATGCATGTTTTAAAAACACTGAAAATAACGTATTCAAAATTTAATGTTTTAGAAGAAGATTAAAAAGTTTAATCGTTCTTTACAATTTTATTTTATACAATTATTGAAAACGTGTGGTAAATATTTAATTTTTTCGAAACGTAGTATAATATATATATATATATATATATATATATATATATATATATATATATATATATATATATATATATATATATATATATAATATATATATATATATATATAACAGATAAAAATTTTCTGCACGCTAGGATTCGAAACCAACTGACAACAGCATCGCCGTTAGACAGTGTATATTAGGCTCTAACACTAAACTACACTGCTTTCCCGAAAAATAAAGAATAGTAGAACAGTTTTTAAGCTTTTGTTCTTCGAATCATATATTAGATATTTCCATAGTAATGGATTTTTTCACTAAAATATTTCATTAAACATTTTTATATATATTACAGTTTGTTATTATTATCATTATTATGACATTATTATTATTTACGAGAATATTCCACTAAGAACAACCGAGTCCATCCGAGCTTCACGGTATCAGAGTACAAAATAACGATATTCAGCCAACCACCATATGGCATTAGCACAAAACAAGGCTAGGATCCTCCCCTTTTTCATTTTCAACTAATCACCAGAGGTCATTATAATAAAACATTACATAATGCTAAGCTAGGTAAATATATTCAAACCTTTTGCCATTTATGACATTCAGTGATAGGAATATAAATCCATTCTAATAAATACTGCTTTCCAGGTAATTGAACCCAGACCTTTTTGCCTTTTTCTTAACATTGATTGAAGAAAACTTAATAAAACCATTGTTCACATCATTTATCACCATAACCCAAACTGTCATTTACATGTATACTCCATTTATTCGACGCATCTTTTAAATTCCCAGGTAAATATTTCCTAACCTTTTTACTTTTTTTGACATTGATTGATGGAAATATAATACCATCCTCACAAAAATCACATTCCATGTAATTAGAACCGGACCTTATTTTGCCTTTTACTAACATAGAATGATTTGACATATTAAAACAGATGTTAACCCCATTATTAATCATAATCGAAACGGGCATTTACATATATTCAACTTCCCTTTTAAATTTCCAGTCAATATCACCATACCTTTTTGCCTTTTTCCTGACATTGATGAACGGAGCATGCACAAACCTTAGGCAAAACTTCATGTCTATTATTAAGAACTTATAATAAATTATTATTATTATTATTATTATTATTATTATTATTAATTTTTTTTTATTATTATTATTACTATTATTATTATTAGCAATTTTTACCCATATGGACACATATATTAAAGCTCATTACCCATTATCCATATCAAGAGCCAACTTGGTTAACACCCAAAGCTAGTAAACTCCATATTCAGCATGTGCTAAAACCCCTTTATCCTGTTTTCCCTTCATATTCCATCAATCTCTAATGATAAAGACCTGGTCCTTACCAGCACTCGTCGTAACTCTTCCTTCATATATACATTTCATTTATTGAACACACTATTACTTGAGCAATACAAATACTCATGCTAATAATATTTCTGACAGCATCAAACATAAGAACACCCAAATTTCCCAAATCTTGTTAACATAAGAATAACCAAATTTCCCAAATCCAGTTAGCATAAGAATACCCTAGTTAATATATATGCTATATTACCAATATTGTAGCTATGCAAGCTAATAACCTATTCATTTACTTTCGAGTGGCACCAACATTCAATATAACTAACTCGTAAAACTTTGCATTTTCTTACGGTTCTTTACAAACTAACTTACACTAACTTGTTTAAGATACCAATATATTAGCAGTACAAGAACTCATACTATGGTTTCCGACAGCAACAAAAAGTTGAATACCCAAATTAAGCAAATCTAGCTCACATATATGCAGCATTAATATCTTGGCTATGCAAACTAACTACTCACTCTTTCACCTTCGAGTATTACCAGCATTCAATGTAACTATAACGTAAAAACTTTGCATTTTGCCCCACTCCGTCTATTTTCTTAACGTCTGTCTCATTTACAAACTAACTTACACTGTTAAGAACTTCGAAATATTCATTTTATTAACATTTTTCTCTAAAAATATTTAATTTTACTTCTTTATCCTTCAAACATCTGATCGACTGATACATTTGTACCCTTAATAGACATTTTCACTATATAAACAGATACACACGTTTTATACTTAACATAGAGAATTTCATGTTAATTACACCCGAATATGCACACTTAGACAGAAACAACATACCGATGATGCGTAAATATACACACCTACACACACACTCAAACACACACACGCACACTCACACATATATATATATATATATATATATATATATATATATATATATATATATATATATATATATATTATATATATATATATATTATAGACATATAGGTATAATTAGACTAAAACAATATTTTTCCTACAGTGTTTTACACGTAACAACATCGTCACTTACCCTAACAAAGCCTAACACACCATCTTTTTCCAACATCTTCAAGTGCACATAACCTAACCTTGACCTATTCGTCATGTAACTTCTTCTTTCTATAATTAAACTTCTCTTCCAGCATTAAATTTCTCTTAACAACCATCTGGAATTATATTTAACCTAGCCGAAAATATTATTGTTACTATTATTATTATTATTCAATATCAAAATAACAATGAAGGTTTCTCTGATATAAACTATTCAGTATTTCCTAACCTTACTCAAACCTGTCTAGTTAATAGGCGCACATCAAATAAATTAACCATTTCTGACGTAATCACAGTTAAGCAATAACTAACAACATCAAATACGTTGCGAATATATTTTATATTAAGAATAAAAAGTAGCTATTTTTATGTATTGCACTGCTGCGACTTATATTTTTAAACATCATTTAACTATTTCAAGGATTTTTGTCAGTCAATTATCCATACTTATATAGCAAATTCAGGAAAATCACCATTACAAACAAAGTGAGACATTGAAC
>SEYY01007138.1:0-37500 GCA_009176605.1 Armadillidium nasatum | reverse complement strand
CCTTAATAGAAAAGCAAAAACAAACAAATTGATATAATTTATTTTTATTTTAACTAAAAATATATATATATATATATATATATATATATATATATATATATATATATATATATATATATATATATATATATATATATATATATATATATATATATATATATATATATATATATATATATATATATATATATATATATATATATATATATATATATATATATATATATATATATATATATATATATATATATATATATATATATATATATATATATATAAAGATTTTTGCAGACCTCAATTACTGTAATTTATAAATTTGTAGAAAAAGTTGAAAAACTAAATAAAAAATTAATCTAAAAAATGTAGAGATTTTAATGTCATTAAGTTTCAATTAGAAAATGGACCTATTTTTTTGAGGTAGAATATTAATAAAGAATTTTAACTATTTCTTCCCTATTTATGTAGCCACCTGGCAACATCTGTAAAAAGTAATATTACACAATAATCCATCAATTCTCACAATTATTTAACCAACATTGGTGGCCTAATTTTAATGTAATCCGTGCATAACCAACAAATGTTCAGGGGGAGCTAGGGGGGGGAGGGTATTATTAAGTTCCTTCCCCTTCAGAAAATCGTCTGTCGATAATAACAAAAACAAATAAAAAATTTTTTTAAATATAAAATCTCGATTTAATTTTGTATTTATCTTACTTTTCTTGTCCTCAAAATATAATAATAATAATAATAATAATAATAATAAATTTATTTTAATAAAAAGTTGTTAAAATTAAAACCAAAATCTTAAATTGGTGTCATAATTCTACAATACTGCTATAATCTTCATCAAAATATTTAAATAAATAAATAAATAAAAAAAAAATGATTGAAGATTTTTAATTAAAACATGTTCATAATACAAATATATAAAATAAATTACTTAAAAAATAAAAGCGATCTTCGTTTCTTAAGAAGACATTAACACTGATGGAATTGAAGAATATCTTCGTATGATTCTTCATTTTCAAAAATCAAAATAAAAAATAAATAAAATTAATAAAATTTACATGGTATATATATATATATATATATATATATATATATATATATATATATATATATATATATATATATATATATATATATATATATATATATATATATATATATATATATATATATATATATATATATATATATATATATATTATAGGGATGTATTCAAGTATCGGTATTTAAAAATTTTTGTAAGTATCGGTATCGGTAAAAACCGACCGATACCAAAATGTTGCTTGAAATAAAATTGATAATTTCTGTAGAAGAAAGCTGATACTCGACTGAAGTTTGTCAAATTTTATTTTATTAATAATAATAATAATAACCTACCGGATGATATAAAAAATGAAAGATCAATAAAAACATATGCGTGCAAAATTACAAAATATGTACATAAATTCATACTGAACTGTTATTATTATTATCATTATTATTATTTAAATCAGATATTCTGCAGTATTCACTATTATTATTTTTCCTTTATAGCAATTATGATTATTATTTTCTATTATTATGTCATTAAAATTATTAATGTTATAATTATTATTCTTATTTTTGAAAATTACTATTATTAATATCAATAATTTCAGTAGTGTGATTTTTATTTTATCATCAACTGTGGTCTCCAGATTTGTTTAATTTTTGCAATATGGAGATGCAATCTGTGTGAGATTACCTGCTCGTCTCCGGGAACTTTCGAAGGATTGCGAGTTTGGATCTACGTTGGACGAAATGCTTAGGAAAAGGTTAGTTTGTTGCATTCGTGGTGCGGATTCAGCGGGGCTTATTGGCAGAGTCTGTGTTAACTTATAAGAAAGCGCTGGAACTTGCCTTGCAATGGAAATCCCAACTAAAGATGAGGAGACACTTCGGCTGTAAGAAATTTATCTCCGAGGTAAGGAAAAATTTTCATGCGTAAGAATCAGTCATCAAATACTGACAAAAGTGAGTTATCCTAGTAATGATACGGCTTGCTATAAATGATTAGTGCTCATTTGGCTACGTATTGTCCTTATTACATGATAAAATGACTTAAATATGAAAAAATTGGGCATTTTAAAGCAGCGTGTAGAACACGTATAGAGAAAGGAGTGGAGAAACGACGATTCAAAACTAAATCCATGCATCAGTTGGAAGAGTGTGAACGAAATCAAGTTACTTGTGAGTTTAAGTTTGAATCAACTTCTTCGGAAAATAGAGCTAAAATGCAGGTAGTGTTAATCAATCAGATTTTGGCTCCTATGGAAATCGAAACAGGAGCTTCCATAACTGTCATTGGTTCTGAGACTTATAGAAAGTATTTTCATTCACAGGAGCTTGAACCTAGCGACGCATTAAATTAAACATATACAGGGGAACAAATTGGTATTCTTGATGGTCTTAAGGTAGAGGCACAATAGAGTTTCATGGACACTACCTATACTAGTAATAGATGGAAAACTCCCTAGTTTATTAGGCAGAAATTGGCTAAAAGCTATACAGTTGCATGATGGCAGGAAATTCGTGCGACATGTGGATCACTTACGTCATCGTTATGACAGAGCGTCAAATGACATCATAGGAGCCCCCTATTCTCTTGGCTGGAAAGAGTGAAACTACTACTTCGTCCCAGAATGTATCAGTCCCTCAGGAGTCACATTCTCTTTCGCCCCTATCAGGATATGGAACATTCTCAGTACCACGACGGTCTAAACGAATTAGTAAACCCCCCAGATCGGTTTCATTTCTACAGAAAATAACGATTATTGTAAAGTGTAAATATTATCATATATATTCTAATATAATATCCCTTTAAATTATTTAGGTGGTTGTGTGTGAGTTATAAAAGCCTGGGTTATTTTAAAGTAAGAGGACTTTTATACACTGAAATTGTAGTGTATTTGACAATAAATAGTTCTGGTATAACGTGTCATGTGAAGACTTTTAAATAATCAGCTATAAAAAGAAAGTTTATCATATATATATATATATATATATATATATATATATATATATATATATATATATATATATATATATATATATATATATATATATATATATATATATATATATATATATATATATATATATATATATA
This sequence comes from Armadillidium nasatum, assembly GCA_009176605.1. Classification (NCBI taxonomy): domain Eukaryota; kingdom Metazoa; phylum Arthropoda; class Malacostraca; order Isopoda; family Armadillidiidae; genus Armadillidium; species Armadillidium nasatum. The sequence continues at coordinate 34,364 of SEYY01007138.1, read as the reverse complement.
TATATATATATATATATATATAACAGGAAGATGGATCTAAGCTTTGGAAGCATTGAAAACTTGTGAGAATGATCAGTTATTCTACAGTCAACTTTTTTAAAATGAAAAACTAAGGAAATGTTTGTGTAAAAACAGACAGCTGTGAAACAGTTCTAAAATACAACCAATTAATAAAGGAAACTGTACTTTTAACTACAAAAACGCCATTTTTACGCCAAACAAGAGATAGGAGCTTCTATATTGTAATTAAAAGTGGTTTCCTCTCAATATGTACAGTCGTGAACAGAAGTTCGTTCCTATTAAGCTGGAAATAAATATTTATATAAAATGGAGATCATCTCAGATTCAGCCAATCACAGTTCAATTAAGCCCCGCTCAATGTTTTTATTTTCTTTTTATTCAAAATAGAGCTTTTATGAAATGATCTCCATTTTATATATTTATTTCCAGCTTAATAGGAACGAACTTCTGTTCACGACTGTACAAAAATAGCAAATGAAATTTACGATAATTCTAGTTACAAACTGTAAATTTATTGAGAAAATTATTTTGTACTTATAATCACATTTGGTTGTAGAAAATATTAAAAGCAAAATTACAAAATTTCCAATTTGAAAATGTTTAAAAGCGATTTTGATCCAGGTTTCTTTTTAAATCTTAATGTCTTGGCTATTCATTATATTCTTTTTACTTTCAAAGTTATGTTTTAATTTCTTTAGAAAGCACTGAATAAAAATTAGTGAACTTATGGTCAAAAGGTCCCTAAATGTTTCCAAAGGTAAGACAAAATTTTCATTTGAAACTGCAACGAAATGGAGCAAATTCTTCAGAGGAATTTGTGAAAAATTTTAAATACAAAAAGAGTTTGAATCGAGATTGAAAAAATATTTGGTTTCGCTCCATCACTATCTAGTCATGTGCTGACGCTCTTCTAAATAAAAACAAACAAAAAATAACGCATCTGCCTGATGAATTATTACTATTATTAAAATAGGAACTAATAGTACTAGCGATAACCTACTCTTCTACACATAAAAATATTAAAATATATGTTTAGAAAATATATTATAAAATTAGAGCTAAAATAATTAAAATTGGCACACTTAATTTGTATAACCACTTTGGTATGAGAAATTGTAATTGGGAGGAGGAGGTGGGATTGGAGGAGGACTCTGGGGGATGTGAACTCCTTCTGTATCAAGAAGACGAAGTTTAAGTTCCATGTTGACAAGAATGTCCATGTCTTGCTTAGCAGCTTCGCTTGTCATTGTTCTCCCTAGAAAAAAACGAAGGAAGTTATTACACTGCCAACAACATAAACCTAACCTAACCCATGTAGGTTAGGTAACATTTGTATGTTACGATATAGTAAATGATTTAATATTAAAATACAAAAGCATGGCGCATAATAATCTAATGTAACCGTTAACTACTACTACTACTACTAAATAATAATAATAATAATCATAAAATCATTGCCGTTTACCGTGGCTCAAACGGTAAAGTGATTGACTCACGTGCTTGAGGGCGCCGGTTCGATCCCACTTCGGGATCCTAGGTATATATTACCTAGAAAAGTTCCTCTCCTCGAATAGGGCAATGCCCGTGAGATGTGAACTTTTTTATAATAAAAAAAAAAAAAATAAAAAAATAAATTTCATATATTTTTTCTTAAACTAAAATAATTCTGCGAGTATTTTGTAATGAAACTCTTAAACAGAAAGACTGAATATCAATTTTTTAATATTTACTTGAATATTTATATTCCAGCTCGGGGTTAATAGTAATTTACAAAATAACTCCAAAAATTTTACTTCACACGTCATCAGACAACACACACAATAGGTAACTATTTATTTTTTTATTTATTAAAAAGTTCACATCTCACGGGCATTGCCCTATTCGAGGAGAGGAACTTTTCTAGGTAGTATATACCTAGGATCCCGAAGTGGGATCGAACCGACGCCCTCAAGCACGTGAGTCAATCACTTTACCGTTTGAGCCACGGTAAACGGTTGACTTTAGTCTTTAAGTTTTATACTTTTGACTTGTCTTCTCCCTCCGTTGCTTTCTCCAAGTAAATGTAAAGAATCGTTGCTTCTAACTATCAGCTTACATATATTGATAGTGGTTTACTCTATTAAGTTTTGGTAATAATCTTAAGGCAGGATACCGTTCCTGATGTCAACCAAAAAATCCTCTGAGAGCTTACCCATTTTTTTTTCATGATAACAATCAATTTACAAGGTGATTGAATCAGAGTATTGCTTTTTCTAACCTTTGTACATAAATAATAATAAAAAAAAAAAAAAATGGAGGCAGAACTTTTGTTTTGAAAGCATCAGGATATGCAAATCATTATATACTTACATATTTAAATAGTCAAATGCATGAAATAAAAAGAATTCTGATTTCCAAATAGCTTATCAAAATTCAAATAAAAACATTTTTTTTTATTCTGTTGATGTCGATTTTCAAACATTGGATCTACGAACAATTTATTAAATCGAAAACAAATATTTTTCTCAGTACAGAAAAATAATCTTCCAGACGAAAAAACTATTCTAGACTCAGTAAGATTGATAATGAGACAATTTAGTGGAGGTGTAGAAAAGTTTATAAAAAGTTAAGATTTTATTGCATTAATTACGAGAATTCTTACTTTTTTATATTTTAAAGAACAGGAAAGAAGTTAAAAGTAATATTTTCTTAATTAATTAATTAAATTTAATTTTTTTTTTAATCAGACCCATGATAAAATATACCATTTGGAAAATGGAAATTTTACCTTGACAGATTTAAGATATATTAGTAATACTATATGTACTCTATTGTGATTTATTTAAAGATTTTGCTTTTAAAAATATGAAAGGATTATAAGCAAATCTTTAAAAAAAAATTAATCAATCATCTCTAGATTTATTAAAGTTGAATATATTTTAAACTTATATTTTAATACAAAATTTTATAAATACAATAGTATCTGGAACCTTTGAAACTGGCAACTATGGTTAATAGTGTTAGGCTAAGTCCTTTATGTAAATAAACTCGAAAGCTTAGTTCTTGTCTATATTAACTTGTGGTTTGTCTTATGCAACTATAATAAAACACAAACTTTTTGTTTTTCTTTTAAAAACTTTTCCTTATAATCTTTTATAAATATTCTCAAAGACTACATCCAATTAATTTTGAGATTCTCCTCATCCTAATGGGCGTTTTCAACATATTTTTTCCTTGTTCTGGCATAAAAATATCGGGGAAGATGTGTAGTATGTCAGAGATTTTTTCTTCTCCCAGGTAAAGCAAGAATGGAGTTAAAGAAATTGGACAAATTTGGAACATTCTCCACGTTAGAAACTTCATGTGGATTAAAAATAGTTCTGTTTCATTTTCTGATGTAATATTATCAGGATCACATCCAAATAAATCTCGACTATTAACCATATTTCGTAATAAAAGCTTAACTAAAAGAGTGAACAAATTGTAAAGACATTTATCAAAATTTACAAACTGACTCCCCAAAAAATTTAGTAACGCCACATACTGCTTTCATATTCAATTAATACATTAATACAAGTTCAAAGCAATAAGAATAAGATTAATGTTTATCCTATTTCATCGCAGTTTAAACATAACAGTAAACATACTTAAATTAATGAATGTTGATACTCATGATACACTCTGAAAGAAGTTAGTGAAATTATTAACTAATATCTATTTTTATACCAATAGGGGTAAAGAACATAACTTACTAAGTAAGGCATTGATTCCATCCTGCCAGAAATGGTACGTCTTTTCATCTGGAGCATAAAAGTCATGACTGTGATTATCCTCAAGTAAGAGAGAAAAAGGAAACATATATTTTCTGTTGAAAAGAAAGAAAAATTCAGTCAGTATTACATATCTTTACAAAATTAGGAAGAAATTTTCAATAACAAATTTCCGGTAAACTTAACAACATCGGGGGAGGGGGGGGGGGAGGGGTGTAAAATCGAAAGACAAAGAAACACGTTCCATCTAGGGTTAGAACTGGCGTCCCTTTGCAAGGGAATCGAGACATTCGTCCCTAATAATAATAATAATAATAATAATAATAATAATAATAATAATAATAATAATAATAATAATAAATAATAATAATAATAATAATAATAATAAAATATACTACTCAAACAAATCAGATGCTGAACACTAAAAAAAATATGAAAATGATGGAACTAATTTACAAAAACACAAATAATAATAATAATAATAATAATAATAATAATAATAATAATAATAATAATAATAATAACAATAATAATAATAATTTCATCTTAAAAATATGGATAACTGACTCAAACAATAAAGAGGTTGGCTTGAGTGGTGGGAGTTCGGGTTTCTATATCTTGTATGGATCCAATAAACCAACTTCCTACAGAGCTCTCCTCCTAGATTAGGTGTTATCCATCTGGAGGGCGCACCCCCATAGGGAAGCGTGAGATAATTGCAGGGGATGCGTGCCATCCTTCCGATGACTCTTGGTCCCTCGGAGTGTGCAGAGCGCATAACCGAGGTGATTCTCTCTGGCATGGAGGCGTACATTCCATATTCTTTCCCTTCTACTAAACCTAACAAAACATGGTTTAACTCTGCTTGTTCTGGGGCTATTCGCCAAAGGGATGCTGCCTTCAGAGACTACCGTCGTCTTCAAACTCCTGAAACTCATTCAATCTATATTCTATCCCGGAATCGTGCAAAATATATTCTTCGAGATACCAAAAACTCTTTTCTCCGCCGTAAATGCAATAATCTTTCTGGCTCTTCTTTTTCTCGCCCTTTATGGCATTTTGCAAACAATGTCAACTCTAACTTTGCTTCTTCCTCTTTCCCTCCTTTAGTATTTTCTGACGGAACAACTGCCATTTTACATCCACCTAAAGATGAACTCTTGACTCAAACTTTTGCCTTAAACTCTACCTTAAACAATTCTGGGGCTATTCCTCCTCCTTCAACCCCATCTAACTCATTTATGTCTAATACTGTAATTTCTTTAAAGATGTCATTTCTGCTCTGAGCTTAACACTAAGAAGGCGTATAGTTCTGATGGTATTCCTCCTGCGATTCTCAAAACTTGTCTTTTTGAGCTTGCACCCTGCCTTGATAAACTATTTCGTCTCTGTCTACCTACTTCGACCTTCCCTTCTTGCTGGAAACGTGCGCTCATTCAGCCTGCGCCGAAGAACGGAGACCCCTCCCAACCCTCTAACAATCGTCTTATTTCTTTAACCTCCGTTCTTTCTAAAGTTTTCGAATCTATCCTTAACCGGAAGATTTGGAAACACCTTAATTTTTATAATCTTATCTCTGATCGCCAGTATGACTTTTGTAAGAACGTTCTACTGGTGATCTTCTTTCCCTACTTTCTGACTCTTGGTCCTTCACTCTTCAGGGTTTCATTGAGTCTTTCGCTGTGGCGCTAGACATATCAAACGCCTTCCATAGAGTCTGGCACAAAGCTTTGATTTCCAAACTTTCTCTCTTTCGGAATTTACCCTTCTCTCTAATTTTCTTTCAGGTCGTTCTATAGCAGCTGTTGTCAACGGCCACCGTTCTTCCTATAAACCTATAAATAGTGGTGTTCCTCAAGGATCTGTCATATCCCCAACTCTTTTTCTAATTTTCATTAATGACCTTCACTCTATTACTTCGTCTCCTATACACTAATATGCCGATGGCTCCGCTCTTCATTACTCCTTTCAATTTGAAAGACGTCCCTCCCAACAGCAGTAGATTCAAGAAGGATGGCTTTGGAGCAACTCTTTGGCAGAGAAAACATGGTCGTTTTCAATGTTTCAAAAACTCAATTCCTTCATCTTTCTACTCGACACAATCTCCCACACAACTATGACATCTTCTTCGAAAACACTCAACTCAAACCTTCATCTGTTCTCAATATTCTCGGTGTTTCTTTCTCGTGATTTTTCTTGGAAAGATCACATTACTTCTCTTTCTTAACAAGCTTCTATGACGTCGGGTGTTCTGAGGCGCCTTCAGTAATTTATTCAAGTCACCCCAGTTGCTTGCTTTGTATATGGGTGTTGTTCACCCTGTATGGAGTATGCTTCACACATCTGGGGTGGTTCCACTCATACAACTCTCCTGGAGAAGGTGGAGTCTAGGGCTTTTCGTCTCATCAATTCTCCTGCTCTTACTAACTCTATTCAATCTCTTTCTGCCTATCGAATTGTTGCGTCACTCACTCAATACTATCGCTATACAACGTACACAACGTACACTGCTCTTCTGAACTCTCCCATCGCATACCTCCTCCATTAAGAAGGGCTCGTGCGACACGACTTTCTACACATTCTCACTTTCTCTGTCGAATTCTCCGACCCCAGACTTAACCGCTATGCTCAATCTTACATGTACTCTACTGGTAAAGTCTGGAACACACTCCCTTTATCTGTTTTTCCAACACTGTTTGACTTGCACACTTTTAAACGCCGTATATCGGGTCACGTCGGCTATTTTTGACCAGATCCGATTGTTCCCCAACTCTGGTGGATATAGGTAGGCCTCCGGCCTTTGCTCACCAGAGATATAAAAAAAAAAAAGTTGGACAGGGAAAGGGAGAGACTGTGTAGAAAGGCGTGTCGCACGAGCTCTTCTCATTGGAGGAGATGAGAGAGTTCAGAAGAGCAGGGTCCATTGTAATATCGATAGCATAGTGACGCAACAATTCGACAGGTAGAAAGAGATTGGAGAGAGTAAGAGCAGGAGAGTTAATGAGACGAAAAGCCTTGGTCTCCCCCTTCTCAAGAGAGCTGTATGAGTGGAACCACCCAAGATGTGTGAAGTAATTATGAAGGCACCTCAGAATACCCAACCGATTAGAAGCTTGTTTAGAAAGAGAAGAAATGTGATCTTTCCAAGAAAGACCACAAGAAAAATATACACCGAGAATATTAAGAACAAATGAAGGTTTGAGTTGTGCTGTTTTCAAAGAAGATATAGTTGTGTAAAGATTGTGTCAAGTGGAGAGATGGAGGGACTGAGTTTTTAAGGCACGGAAAACAAACATGTTTACTCTGCCCCAATTTGAAATACAAGAAAGGTTAGTTGCTACCAAGGCTACCCTTCTCGAGTCTAATAACTGCTGTTGAGAGGGACGTCTTTCAAACTGAAAGGAGTATGAAGGGTGGAGTCATCAGCATAGGAGTGGAAAGGAGATGAAGTAATAGAGAGAAGGTGGTTAATGAAAAGTAGAAAAAGTGCTGGGGATAGAACAGAACCCTGAGAAACACCACACAGATTTAAAGAAAGAACGGTATCCGTCTACAACAGCTGTTATAGAACGAACGGAAAGGAAATTCGAGAGAAGATCGCAAAGAGAAAGATAGATACAGAAGAGAGGGAAGTTTAGAAATCAAAGCTTTGTGCCAGACTATCGAAAGATTTCGATATGTACTGCGCAACATCAAAAGATTCACTGAAATGTCGAAGGGCGGAGGACCAAATGTCAAAAGAGAAGGAAAAGATCACCAGTAGAGCGTTTCTTACCAAAGCCATACTGGCGATCAGAGATATGAATAAAAGAATTGAGATGTTTCCAAATCTTCCTGTTAAAGATAGATTCGAAAACTTTAGAAGGATCAGAGGTCAAAGAAATGGGACGATAGTTGGAGTTGAGAGTTATCCCCCTTCTTCGGCAAAGGCTGAATGAGCGCACGTTTCCAGAAAGAAGGGAAGACTGATGTAGTTTACCAAGGCAGGATGCAAGTTTGGAAGCACAAGTTTTAAGAATCACAGGAAGGAATACCATCAGGACCGTACACCTTCTTAGTATTAAGCTACTTGCGAGCAAAAGAGACGTCTTTAGAAGAAATTACAATTTTAGGCATAAATGAGTTAGATGGGGTTGAAAGAGGAAGAATAGCTCCGGAATCGTCCAAGGTTGAATTAGAGGCAAAAGTTTGAGCGAAGAGTTCAGCTTTAGCAGAAGGTAAAACACCAGTTTTGCCGTCGGAAGTTACTAGAGTAAGGAAAGAGCGTGAGGAAGAGGAACCAGAAAGATCACTGCATTTTCTACAGAGAAAAGATTTTGTACCATTCCGTGATGAAACATAAATTGCGTAAGTTTCTGGAGTTTGAAGACGAAGGTAATACCTGAAAGAAATATCCCTGCTGTGAATAGCACGAGAACAAACAGAATTACCAAGGTTTGTTAGGTTTAGTAGAAGGGAAAGAATATAGAATGTAGGCCTCTTTGCCAGAGAGAATCACCTCGGTAATGCATTCTACACACTCCGAGTGACCCCTCCTACGAAAGCAATAATCATTCCACGGGAAACCAAAGTAGTTCGACGCAAGTCCGACCAGCATGCAGCACCGAAATGCTGGATATTGGTAGGCCTCCGGCCTTTGCCCACAAGAGGAGACAAAAAAAAAAAAAAAAAAGTGGACAGGAAAAGGGTAAGACTGTGTAGAAAGGCGTATCGCACGAGCTCTTCTCATTGGAGGAGATATGCGGAGAGAGTTCAGAAGAGCAGAGTCCATTGTAATATTGTAATATCGATGGTATAGAGTGTCGCAACAATTCAACAGAGATAAGGTGATAGAAGGAACCCAGAGGAGGAAAGAGTTTGACAGTATAAGGAGAAGGATTAGATGTTAGAAAAAGGTTTAGGATGTTGGGCTCATCGCCAAGACGATCAGGGATACGAGTAGGAAGCTGCACCAACTGCTCGAGGTCATTTTGGATAGCTAAATGGAGGGCATGTATATCAGCTGTGTTATGATAGATATATATATATAATATTATATATATATATATATATATATATATATATATATATATATTATATATATATATATATATATATAATATATATATTAAATATCAGTGATTATACGAATCCTGATTCGAAGATTTTTTCATGGATTTGGATTGGATTCGAGAATTTTAAAACTTGCTGGATTCGGATTCGAGAAATTCAAAATTGACTGGATTCGGATTCAAAGTTGTAGGATTCGCCCATGACGGATATATATATATATATATATATATATATATATATATATATATATATATATATATATATATATATATATATATATATATATATATATATATACTGGCAAAACTATCCAATTAAGCTAACAAACAACATATGTTTTAGAAGAGCATATTAACATATACAGCATCAAACTTGCACAAAAATATAACCTACTTTTCTTTCTTATGGGGACAATCTTTGCCTGTGACGAGATCTTTAATATCTGAGATGGCTATTTTGTTAGGCAATTCATCAACAGAAGGAGTGGTCGTTTCAGCGCAGTTTCCGTAATGCAAAAATTTGTGATTGGGCGACAAGCGCCAATACTGATACTGATACTTCTTTTCTTTAGAGCTTCTCTGTAAGAGAAAGAATTAATGAGTATTTTGCATCAGTCATTGTTCCAAGTTGATCAAATGTTATAAAGGTAAATCTAAATCACAAATACAGTATATAGATTACGTTAAAATAGAAATTATTTTTGGTCATATAAAACATTTAGGCAAACTCCAAATTCATCATACTCTTAATTGTAAATGGAATATATTATATATATATATATATATATATATATATATATATATATATATTATATATATATATATATATATATATATTAGGGATGGAGTATTCGGTATTATCGGCATATTTTATATCGGTATCGGTATCGGCCTTTCCAGTATCGGTATTGGTGTCGGCAAATTTTTTGGATAAGTAAAGTATCGGTATCGGTAGTAGTATCGGCATATTTTCCGATATATCGGTATCTAGGTATTTTTAGGTATCGGTATCGGTAAAAATTTTTATATCGCTCCATTAATATATATATATATATATATATATATATATATATATATATATATATATATATATATATATATATATATATATATATTATATATATATATATATATACCTCAAAAAATTTTTTTTATATTGTGATTTTTTGTCAAAAATTATTTTTTCCCATTCTTTTTTTAAAACTATTTTCATTCTTCTGTTTTTAAATGCGCAAATACTTAAAACTTTAACCTTTTTATGTCGTCATATGCTCACTTTAATATAAAAGTAAAAATATACATTAAGGAAAAAAACTGAATTTTTTTTTTTTTACAGGTCATACTCGTATTAGTATTATCTACTGCTATACTATAAAAAGATGGCAGGCAGTGTATGGGGTCCCCACGGTAGGGGGCGCAACAACTCACGGCTTGTCTCCCATATATATATATATATATATATATATATATATATATATATATATATATATATATATATATATATATATATATATATATATATATATATATATATATATATATATATATATATATATATATATATATATATATATATATATATATATATATATATATATATATATATATATATATATATATATATATATATATATATATATATATATATATATATATATATTGAAACAAGTATAGATAATTGAGGGACCCACTGGGTGGAGTGTCCAGCCCTCCTCTTCCCACTTTGTAGCAATGATACTTTAATTCTTGAACAGAAGAAATATGAAACAGTTTTGCAGCTGAGAACAGTCAAACTCATCCTCAAATGATTAAAAAATTTCAAGCATATTTTTAAAAATATTTCGGTCGTATATTCCATATACGATCTGTAGCAAATACTCCTTCGGAAAATTCAACTTTAGTCTTCCATTTTTTTCATCCAATTCCATCCTGAACGATTCTTGCATACCTCTTCCTTATCTTCTCGGGTGTCCCATGTCTCTACCTATGATTGTATATGATCTGCTATGATCCTGAGATCATGTCAACGTCACTAAGTTAGTGACCCAGATGGCATTCCTCTCCGTGTTCTGAGGGTGCATCTGAGTTGCCGCTTGTCCTTATTTTACTCATTTCTCTATAACTCAATAAAAATACTTTTCATCAATGTTGGAATACATATGTTCAGTCGACCCCAAAGAGAAGCTGCTCTGAACTTTCCAACTATATTACAATAGCTTTTTCACTTGTGTTATGTCTAAATTCTTTGAAACTCTCCTCAACCCTCATTTCCTGAAGCACCTCAAGTCTCATTTCCTTCTTTCTGATCATCAGTATGGCTTTTGACGATTGAGATCAACTGGTGACATACTTTCTTATCCTGATTTTTGGTCTTTTGCTTTAGGGACCCTGGGAAGTCTTGTGTGATGGCATTGAAGTATACAGAGAATTTCACCGGGTATGGCACACGTCACAACTATTTAAACTCCTTTATGTTTATTTTTCTCTCAGTTCATTCCATATGGACAGGTGTTGATTGACTGACAACTTCCTTCTTTCCTGTTAACTGTGGTGTTTTTCAGGGTTCTGTTCTATCTCCAAATTTATTCCTACTTTTCATTGACGGTTTTCTGAGTTGTACTTCTAACTCTGTTCGCTCTTATGCTGATGACTCAACTCCCCATTCTTCCACATATTTCAAATCTGCTCTTTCTTTTGCATCTAGAGTAGTTTTAGGTATTCATCTTTCTTATTCTACTGTTGATAATTTGAATGATATTTCACAGTGCTGTAGTATCAACGTTGTGAAATTCAACTCTTTAAAAACTTTAACTTTTTTGCATCTCCTTTCCACCCAACTCCCAATTTTCCTATCTCCTTCAACGTCTATTCGTGTATCAACTATGAACAACAAAAACATTCTTGGTGTGAACATAATAAAATTGTCTTTGAAACCTTTTAACAGCTACTAAGGTGTCTTCAAGGAAACTGGTGGTTCTGTTCAAGTTGAAGGAATTTTTTCCTTTTCAAATCTGCTTTCAAGTCACCTTATTCCAATTTTATAAGGGTCTTATCCGCTCTTATTTTGTATGAAGAACCGTTCTCACATTTAAAGGACCTCAGGTCCCACTCTTCAATTGGAAAGGATTAAATTTAAAAGCTAAGAAACTAATAAACTTAAACTGTCTCTTACATTCAAATTCCCTTGACCCTTTATCTCTACAGCGGGATGTTGGATCACTATATTTCTATGACAGGATGTTGGCTCACAATCTCTTTTCTAAAGGTCCTACATCGTCAAGAGCTAGAGGAAATTGATACTTCACATTCCACCACCATTGCGTTGCTATTGTAGCCCAAGGGGTGCCTTGCATTCGAATGAATTATATGCGAATTTAGGAAAAGCCAGGCTTGCTCTTTGAGGTGTCTACTCCTTTCCAATCACCTTTGCATGTGGAACTCTCTGCCATCAATTTTTGCTGCTGCATTTAATCTTGCTCTCTTGAAGGCCTCCGTCTGCGTTCAGATGCGATTTAATTTAGGCTTGGGTGGGTTTTATTTTATTTCATATTTCTGCCCCCTCCATTAAGAAGACTGCCAGGTGAGTGATGGAAAAGTGTTAAAAAACAAAAACACAGACACTGGAACACATTATAAAAAAAAAAAAAAAAAAAAAATAAAAAAAAAAAATAATAATATAATATAATAATAATAATAATAATAATAATAATAATAATAATAATAAGAATAATAATAATAATAGAGCGAGATTTACCTAAATTAAAGAACTTTTATAAACAATCTTAGATATGAGGATCAGACATACATTTTGTTTCATTTCAGGAAAAAAATATTTTTTTTTAAGAATCTTTACTTTAAAAATTTAACTTTTCTTAATAGTACTTAATTTTTCCAAGTACATTAGGCTCACGCAAAGTACTCAAAAACTTCTAATTAAATACAAGTACTTGAACCCAAGCTCTCTCTCTCTCTCTCTCTCTCTCTCTCTCTCTCTCTCTCTCTCTCTCTCTCTCTCTCTCTCTCTCTCTCTCTCTCTCTCTCTCTCTCTCTCTCTCTCTCTCTCTCTCTCTCTCTCTCTCTCTCTCTCTCTCTCTCTCTCTCTCTCTCTCTCTCTCTCTCTCTCTCTCTCTCTCTCTCTCTCTCTCTCTCTCTCTCTCTCTCTCTCTCTCTCTCTCTCTCTCTCTCTCTCTCTCTCTCTCTCTCTCTCTCTCTCTCTCTCTCTCTCTCTCTCTCTCTTTCTCTCTCTCTCTCTCTCTCTCTCTCTCTCTCTCTCTCTCTCTCTCTCTTCTCTCTCTCTCTCTATATCTATATATATATATATATATATATATATATATATATATATATATATATATATTTATATATATATATACTATATATATATATATATATATATATATATATATAAGTTAAAGAGATATTAATTCCAAATTGTCAAAATAATAAAACGAATTACTTGAACGTGAAAGAGAGGATTTAATTTATTACAGAAGGAAAAGTAAAAACAAATTTATGACATGATCACTTTACATGTTATGATTTAGTTAAAAGGAAAGGAGATATGTACAAGTCTCATATTTCAAACACATTCTATCACCAAATGGACACTCCCAACATATTTAATAATAACCATAAATTTAATATGGTAAAAATATTAGTTAGTAGTAACGAATAATTATTAGTGGACACTAACTACTAAACTGTACTTTACTGAATTTGTTTTGAGTACCATCACACGACGTTGGATTCTTTACAAGAACTCAGGTCGAAATACCAGACATTATCTTAAATGTTCAAGGGCAAGAAAACTCAATAAAAAAAAATGCAAATGTAAAATAAAATAAGTGTAAAAATACTCACAGACTTAACTTGGAACCTTGTCCCTTCAACAAGGAAGTTTAACCGCTGCTGCTGAACCAACTCAATCATCTCCTCCTTGATGCGCTTCGTCAGTTCTCTATAAGTAATGATTCAAATAATAACTTCGAACAAAAAAAAAAAAAAAAATTTCATTTAAAACAAAGAGTAACGTTAAAACAAGTAACTCTAATTAATTTTAAATTTATTATAGATTTATATACATTTTTGAATAATAATAATAATAATAATAATCATACAAAATAGGGGGTGCCTGCATCTCCTTTTCCTCGTGGTACAATAATTCATCCTGCCAAATTTTAGCCACTTTCGAGTAATTAAGTTTGTTGATGTTTTCATGAAAGCGGTCTAAGGTCGGTGGGAATTCGTTCATGGTCCTGTTGATCTGGACTCGAATCACACTCACCACTTTACTATAAAAAATAAAAAATAAAAAAAAAAAGTGGAAAAAATAAGTTAAAAAATCATGGGAAAAAAAAAAAAAAAATCCATGAAGGTGCTCCCATTGGCAAGAAAAATAAAAAATAATGTGCGCCTACTATGATAGGGTAAGCTCTTTCAGATAAGGGAATATTATAAAGCCCAATTTGGAGTTTATTCTGGGAAAGAATGAGAATAACGGTTCCCTACTTGATACTCAGAATGGTCGTTTATTTAGAGTACAAACAAGTCTACTAAAGACACTTTATTACACTAAAAAAAATTATTCTACCACCATTACCTTATTATTTATTCTCAAAGTACTTTTTGGAGTTATGGTACTTTAAAACCATTAAAATTAAGTTGTATATTAAAGAAATTACTTGATAAAATTTGTCTTTATAGTTTTTAAGACTTCTCTTCTTCGAAGCTTCTAAAAATATCTTTTTTTCTCTAGTATACCAAAAATTGGAATTTTTTTAAAATATATAAAAAAAATAAAAAATAAAAAATCTTAAATTAATCGATTCTTAAAGATCGCTTTATTACTTTTGTACCTTTCCATCCCAATTCTACAGAGACTTAACTTAATCTAAATAATTTATCAAACTAAATGATAACTTACCTGAAATCTTCTGTTGTGGCTTTCATTTCTTTCCAAGTCTTGTTAAAGATAACGATACAAATTGAAAAAAGTTCTTCAAAGGAATGATCGTGAGCGAACATCATTGGATAGAAAACCTGTCCTTGTTCACTGGGCATCTCACCAATCTAAAAAAACAAATGCAAGCTTCCAAATATTTTCCTCCAAGAAGCTATAAAATTATATTAAAATAAAAAATTTCCAATTCTAAACTTACATTCAAGATCTCACAGAGTAACTTGGTTAATTCTATACTGGCCCTTCCAAATGGACATTCATGTGAATCGGATCTATAACAGTTTTCCATGACGAGCTTTGAGCACCTAAAATGAGAAGCTTTCAATCATTGTTGCAATCAAAAGTTGTTATCCACTCAAAATACAACAAAATTATTATAAAGTTCATTCAGAATGCGCGAACATCAAACCAATCTACAGAAGACTCACTGATCCGAATGAGTTCGAGCAAAATAGCACATATTATCAAGGGCAAGCATTCCGGGTGGAGCTTCTCTGAAATCCTTGGCAGGATCTGCGTCGTCCTTAAAACCAAGCTTCTTGAATTCATGTTTCATCTCTAAACGACGAAGACTCACATCCTTAATTGTAGTTATCGTCTTTAAAATATATATATATTAATATATATATATATATATATATATATATATATATATATATATATATATATATATATATATATATATATATATATATATATATATATATATATATATATATATATATATATATATATATATATTTTTTACACATCCCCACCACTCACGGCTAAAGCGGTTTTCAAGGAGGTGTTAAAAAAAAAAAAAAAATCGACCCATGCAGGTCCCACCTAACGCAAATTTCTTTGGTGAGCGCAGACGCGGGCTTTAAAGAAACTGAGATTAAATTCAGCAGGAAACATAGATGGGAGAGAGTTCCACAAAACAGAGGCAGCAGGAAAAAAAGGAGGCATCACAGTGGACAAGCCTGGAGTTGCCTATGTCCACTCAAAATTGATGCGCAGACAATGCACCCCTTTTGCTACGAGGACGCCGTAAAGGTGGAGGCATACGGGTGGATATTTCCTTCGAGCATTTGCTGCTGTAGTACCTATAGAAAAGAGACAAGGCACCAACGTCACGTCGCAAAGATAAAGAGCCAAGTGAATTAGAAAGAGCGGAACAGTTTATAAGTTTTTTAGCCTTTGACTCAACCTTATCCAAAAGACAGGTGAAACCTGAGCCACCCCAGATATGAGAGCAGTACTCCATACAAAGGCGGATGAGACCCTTGTATAATTGGAGTAACTGCGAGGAAGAAAAAAATTCTCGCAGTCTAAACAGAACTCTCAGCTTCTTTGAAGCCGCCCTAACAACCATTGTGATATGAAGTTTCCAAGACATTTTTTTTGTTTATGTGTAGGCCAAGGATGTTTATATTGTCAACAATAGAGATGGAAGAACCATCGAAAGAAAGAGAAAAGTTAGAAGGTGTCTTTGAGAGGGAGATTTCTAGAGTTGAATTTCACAAGGTTGAGACGACCCCACTGGAAAATTCTATCAAGATCTACAAGAATGGAATCGGAAAGATGAAGACGAGAGGCAACTCTATATGCAAAGGAAGGAGCAGATTTGAAATGAGTAGAAGAATAAAGGGTTGAATCATTGGCATATGAATGGATAGGGTTAGATGAACAGCTGAAATCATTAATGAAAAGTAAGAATAGAGTAGGAGACAAGACAGAACACTGAGGAACACCACTAGTGACAAGAAAGGAAGTCGCTTCATCAACAACAGCCGAAATGGAACGATTAGAAAGAAAACTAGACATAAGTAAGCAAAGAGAAAGGAGGAAACCCAAAGGAGGGGAGCTTGGAAAGCAGTGACGCATGCCATACCCGGTCAAATGCCTTAGATATGTCAAGCGCCACCACACAAATCTCCCCACGGTCCCTAAAGGCAGAAGACCATAAATCTGTGAGATAGGAAAGTATATCTTCGAACATCGAAAGCCATACTGATGATCAGAAAGAAGGGAATGAGATTCCAGATGATCCAAGAAGTGAGAATTGAGAAGGGTTTCAAAGATCTTAGACAGAATACAAGTGAGAGCTATAGGGCGATAGTTGGAAGGATCAGAGCGGCTACCTTTCTTCGGAATAGGCTGGACCAATGCGCGCTTTTAACACTGAGGGAAAGTATTAGTATTGAAGCCTAGAGAGTAGAGTTGAACGAAGGAAGGAGCCAGCTCAGAACAACACTCCCTTAAAACTCGGGGAAGAATGCCATCCGGGCCGCTTGCCTTTCTTACGTTCATAGATTTCAGAAGCCCATGCACCTGATCAAATGTAATCACAGGTAAAGAAAGCATGGGACCTCTGAGAGGAGAAGTAGGAGGAGGATTGCCGGAGTCGTCCAGGGTTGAATTAGAGAACAGGAGGCCGAAGAGATTAGTCTTTTCAGTTGGAGTGTTAGCAACAGAACCATCAGAGCGAATAAGAAGAGGAAGGGAAGATTTACAGAAGTTGCTAGAGATGTTTTTGGCAAGAGGCCAGAAAGATTTATCAGCAGGAAAAGGTTTTCCTGTTATTTGAAAACTGATCGTGTGCCTAAGCAATGAATTTTCCTTAAAAGTTTTAAAGTTATTTCATGACAATTTTAAATAAGATTGAGAAGTGTTTAAAATCAATTAAATGAATGAAAAAAAAACATGAAAAGGATATTTAAATGAAGAATAATCAAACCGCAATCAGTGCCCCATCTAATTATTTATTTCATGTATTCAATCTTTCAAAGAACCTTCAAAAGTAAAGATAAAATCCTTACCTCCCTCTCTTCGAAAGCTAATGTCCTTAAATCACGAATTGACTTAGCCGCCACCTGGTCTTCTGGATCTAAAGGCGTGTGCATCCTGTCATCGTAAGTGTTAAGTAGTAGTTGCTGAAGAACATACAGCTGGTGTTTCATTTCTCCTACTAATGTATTATACTGAAAAGATATCACTGAAATGTTAGGTTTTCAAAGTAGCCAAGAAGAAAGATTACTTAAGGAATAATACATAAGAAAAATACTTCTCCTAAGTTCATTTTAAGCAAAAAATTTCAGTTAAATGCTAATAACTACAATTGGTAACTTTCAACTTAAGGCATAGAGAAAACAGGTTTCAAAACAATCATTTCAGCTGTTCAATTTTACGTTGCGATGCAATAATGAGTCTTCGTCAAGAGAAGATCTTCATCGTGAGATACTTGATGTCTTAAAAAAAGGACTACACCCAAGGGTAACCCAAAATGGCATATTCTAATATTTAACTAATTAACTGAGTATTCCTGTGTTTAAACGACTTTAAATCATTCATTTTCAAGTTCCTATCATTCTGAATCAGTAATTTCTTTTAATAGTTATTTGATTAATGTTTAAAAATAATAATAGAAAATACTATATAATAACGAAGCGCCACTCTGTCAAAAGCGATTTGAGGCTAATCTTATAAATCTGTAAAAAGTATGTCCAAAATTTTACCAATTTACAAAACATTCAAATATTTTAACCAAAATCTTTCTATCTATGAATATCACTCCAATAACGCTAACAGTAATTTTACCTAATATACATCAAATATTTATTGTTCAATATACAATAGTAAAAGTAAAGAATGAGATTTGAAGCATAAATTCTACAAATGACTGCCAAAAAATACGTGTAAACTGACCAAAAAATATTCTAAATCGGAAAAAGTTTAAAATAAAAAAAAAATATATATAAATTCTAATTCACCTACACAGAAAAATTTTGTTAAATAAAAGAAGAATTGCGATGGATTTTAAGCTGTGATCTTTTACTAATTATTAAAGGAAGAGAAGCAATAATTATAAGATTATAAAGCTACCGAATAGTAGTCAGACTTCATATCTTCTTCTGTATAATCTTAATTTATATCATACATTGTTCATTTACATAACAGAAAGCTATAAGGAATCTGGAAAATATATACACTATGCAAACAAATGTAAGATGATAATAATAATTATAATAATAATAATAATAATAATAATATAAAACAAATATGAAAACTTACATTTTTGGAAGCCAAAATATTGTCAATTATAATATTCCTGTACTGTCTTGTGGTAAGGGTTGAAAAGAAATATTTTCTTTTGTGTGGCTCCGCCTTCAAAAACAGGGCGTTTACCAAAGCAAGGACTGACTGCTGGATTTCTATCTGGCTAGATCCTTCTGCCTAAATATAATAATAATAATAATAATAAAATCAAACTACTATATTGTTTTAAGTTAGAAAGAGGAGAAAAGGGAATGAAAAGGTTAATTAAATAAGTACAAGCAAATAACTACTTATTGGTAGCCAATCTAAAGAAATGTTTGTGCTTTGTAGTTAGCACTTTATTAGGTACTACATTTAAATAAAATGTATTTCATTTTTTTTCCTTTTTATTATAGATACAGTGAGGAATATTCCGTATTCAGATCATCTATTTAATTCTACATTCACTTAAAATAATAAATTTATTTGTTATTTTTATTGCTAAGAACAATACAATAAAAAGAAAATATTATTCTCTTATAGAGTTAACAAAGGTGTACCTATCCTTTTATTTAGTTTTTTGATATCAATTTAAATAAAGATCTTGCTCTTTGAAGATAATTAAAGATATCATCATATAACCTTAAATTAAACCAAGATATAACGAGTAACTTCTCATTCATTACTTCATAGTTTTAGTGTTCCATCCTCTTCTCATTTTGTACATGAAATAAATAATTTATCACTATCAACACGATTATTCAATAAAGAGAGTATTAAATGAAAAAGAAACTACACAGGTTCATATATAAATTTTTCAGGTGAAACACATACACAAGCTTTGAAGTGAGATAGATTAAAGTCAACAATGAAAATACAGAAAAAGGAAATATCTGCAAAATAAAGGTGATTGAAAAAGGTACAAACGAGTTCGTTCTGCGCTGGAAATAAAAATAGAAATCAGTCATAAAAGCTCTATTTTGAATAAAAATAAAAAAAAAACTGAAAAGATCTCCATTTTATATAAATATTTATTTCCAGCTTAATAGGAACGAACTTTTGTTCACGACTGTACCTCTAACAAGCTTGGAGTTGCAGGCTTCGTAGAAAGATGATGTATCCCCTTGTGATACATGCTAGGGCGCTGTAAGGTGATGGAATATGAGTAATCATATTAAGCAAAGATAAAAAGTCAAGAAAAGGTTTTTAAGGTTGATAGCTTTGGAATCTACACTTTTCAAAATATTAGTGAACTAGAACAGTCTCCATGATTTGAGAACAGTACTCCATACAGGGGCTGATTTGACCCTTTGTACAGTTGAGGCTCTTGTACATGAGGAAGAAAAAAATGTTTCACAACTTGAATATAATTTGTAGCTCCTTTGAGGAAGCCCTTATCAACCATTGTAAAGGTTTAAAAAAAAAATCAGGAACATCAAGAGTTTTTGCAAGGTAAATTAACAGATTTTAGGTTTAAAAAAATAAAAATTTACAAGGATGAGGTCACTCCACCTTGTAAATTTATTTCGTACATTGTTAATGTACTACCATATATATATATATATATATATATATATATATATATATATATATATATATATATATATATATAATATATATATATAATATATATATATATATATATATATATATATATACACCATCATAACACAAAATTATCACAACACTAGCCAACCAAATAATCTTCTCAACGAAAAACCCCCCGACATAGCAAATACACAAAACACATTACCACGCAAAACCCAAATTACCCTATCCAGATTAAGGTCAGGCCACCACCCTAACCTACAAGCATACAAACATAGATTCAATATACAAAACACACTATCCCCAATATGTCAAAGATGTATGCAAGAACCAGACACAACAGAACATCTCCTTCTGAGATGCCCCTCCCTTACACAACACAGAACCCTCCATCACATCACCTCTCTGAGAGACCTTTGGACTCGGCCGGCGGCCGTCGCGGATTTCCTGAAGGCAGTGTGGCCCTTCCAGTGAGGAAGGTCCAAGGGGAAAAAAAGTAAAAAAAAAAATAGTATATATATATATATATATATATATATATATATATATATATATATATATATATATATATATATATATATATATATATATATATATATATATATATATATATATATATATATATATATATATATATATATATATATATATATATATGTTAAATTCAAAACTAAAGAGTAGATCGAGATGAGTAGGAGAAAGAAAGAGATAATATTGGAAAAATGTACTTCATTTCAGACATGTACAAAACAGAAGAAAAAAGATATAAATAAGAGAAGAGAAGAGAAGTAAATAGGGCAAAAGGTCAATACACAAAAGCACAACTGAATACAACAAACCAACATTGTTGTACATGTTTAATTCATTCAAATTTTATTTCAAACATTTTTAATAGGAGACCAACAGTGCTTCAAAATTATTCAAAAAATATTATTTCTATCATATATAAAGAAGTTAATAATAATTTAATTACAAAATCATCGTCCCTCTTCTTCATTTCAATTCTAAAGTTTTATAAGTATAGAAGAACACTGAAGGGTTAATAGTTCAAATTAGAGAAAACAAGTCCTATATTTCCTGCAGGTGTGAGAACAAACATATTTTGAAGATCTCTTCAAATAAAGAACTCAAGGTTTAAGAATACAGAAAATAAGCTTTATTAAATACCTTGCAGTTAGAAATGTGCTGCAGAAGGTGTGGAAGAGTAATCATATTTTCAACTAAGTTATAATGTTCTTCAGAGTTTAGGACAACACTCTCCAATATTGTTAATGAAGTTTGTAAAACGGTGCTATCTGTTTGCAGTTGAACGTTAATGAAAGAAACAATCTGAAAGGGAAAAAGCAAATCAATATTTTAATGAGAGAAACTCAGGACTCACAAAATTAATAAAATAATTTTAATACTGCCTAAAGTTTTCAAATGTTAAAAATTAAATCCTTTTATTTACTTATTACCTTAAGATGCACTCAATCCACCTTGACATATTTATAACAAATGGCACATTTCTTACAAGTAATAATAAAAACATTAGTGTTTAACATTTTACTCAACCCAACTTTCTCACCTGTTACTTATTTTCAGAGTCTCCTTATCACTTACCTGTTACGAGTACCTTCATCATGACCTGAATCTCTTTCTTCAAAAAAGAGAACACAAATAATTTTCACAAGATTTTAAAGTTTGTACCGCAATTGATATGAACAAAATAAACTATGGATTAACATCACTGGCTTGTTGTATTACTGGTAAATATTAATATGCATCATAAAATAAACAAAAATCAAAACTGATGATATGTGGCTTAGATGAACTAACAATACAATGAATTGTGTAGAATCTAGTTACATTAAGAATGAAATTTAAAATCAGAGAAGTATTCTTTCTTATTGCTATCATTTAACTCTGATACAATTATCTAAATACCTCAGGATGAGTTTTTATTTAGTCATCTTGAAACATATCTGAACGTAAGTAAAGCAAGATTAAGAAATTCATTGACAAGCTTTGCAAACTGAACTAAAAAGACTAAAGTTTTTTTGTCTGGGAATATTTTAAACCCAAGAGTCCTTCCTATTATGACATTTATATAAAATAAGCAAAATAAATACTTCAACTGTGAAATTTCATCTCAAAGTAGAATGACAATTAATTATTCATTAATCAAATTTTAAAACAATGTCTAAATATTCCATGAAATATACAAATAAAGCCAATGATAAGAGAGTCTATCTTATATAATACAAATTTTATACAAGAGTCAAACTTGCAAAAGATATAAACGTTCTTAAAATCTTAACACAAAATTTTTGTAATTTTTGTATTTGTATTTTTTTTATTTCGCATAAATTAGTTTTTAAATGGATTGTCATAAAAACACTGTGAAGGTTTCCAACAATAATAATAGTAGTA
Source organism: Armadillidium nasatum (assembly GCA_009176605.1). NCBI lineage: Eukaryota > Metazoa > Arthropoda > Malacostraca > Isopoda > Armadillidiidae > Armadillidium > Armadillidium nasatum. The sequence goes on along the minus strand of SEYY01007138.1, from coordinate 11,604 downwards.
GTAGTAATACCTTTTTTATAAATTGTTGTTGAAGTGAATCCCAGTTTAAGAATCCATGATCCATTATTTCAATAAACGATATCAAAGCATTTCCGAGTTGGTGCATTTCAAACTTATCCTCCTCAACGCCGCTCACCAAGAAAACAATTCCCTAAAAATCAAAATAAATTAAAAAAATTAAAGAAACAACATTATCTGTCATCCATTCGGTCATTAATCTCTTTATCAAAAACATTCATGACACTAACATTTACATTTACATTCAAAGAAAAGGTTCTACCTGTAGTTTTATGAATTTCTCCGCCACAAGTGGGTCATTACTATGTTTAGCAAGGATTTGCAGTGCTTCTGTCTTCTCTTTGTGAGTTCCACTCGAAAGACTTTTAATCATTCTTTCACAAAGGCGTGACACAGATGATACCACCATCAACAAAACACCATTCTTTTATATTATATATATATATATATATATATATATATATATATATATATATATATATATATATATATATATATATATATATATATATATATATATATATATATATATATATAAAGATTCCATGTATAAAATATAGAATTGTTAATAGTTCCTTTTAAAAAGTCATGCCCTTCAAAGCTTTGTAGAAATTATGAATATAATTTATTTTTATATATATTAATGGTGATATATTTTATTCATATTATGTACAAATTTTCTTTAAATTCTCCTACCGACATGAACTGGTCAACAATTTATTTGACAAATAATTTCAGACATCTGAACTGATTATTATTTTGTCAATTGCTTTTAATAACTGATACAATATTGTGGGTTATCAGTTATCACTTGATGGATTTACCAGATGAGAGATCAAACTAGCAACAAATCCACAGATAATCATAAAGAAGTACAAGTACTAGACAAAACCTGAAAAGTCTGAAAGATTTGAAATAATGGTACTATTATTTAACTGAATTGATTTGCAACAGTTATTAAAAATTTATTTATGTTGATTGTGAAGCTGAAGGATTTATTTAAGAGGATTTAAATTATTGTAGTAGATATATTATAGATTCGTAGTTTTGTAAATAAAAAAGAGAGTAAGGTGTTAACCATATTTTACTCCAAATCGAAAGAGCCTGTAATGAACTCTTGGGTTTGTTAGTATTTATTTTGAAGTAAATTTTCAATTAAACAAAAAATTTTTTTAAAAGCTCTGAAAATTAAGACATAATTAGTGAGAAATTGTGGGTAAGAAGATCGCTCACATAAATCATCAAACGGTGGAAAAACTAACTAAAGATTTTGAAAATTACAACTTTCGTAAGGTGCCAAAAATCAGGATACCTGATATAACTGTTATTTATAACTTTGTTGAAAAATATGAACCTTTCTGAATCTCTATATATATATATATATATATATAGAAATTTATATATATATATATATATATATATATATATATATATATATATGGAAATATTTTTTTTTTTTTTTTTTTGCAAATTAATATTTAAATTTTTTTTCAAAATTGAAGGTGATAAAAAAATGAAATGGGGAAAAACTAATCACTGCTCAATATTTAAAAATGGCTATTCAATAGCACTTTTTTTTATTAATATAAATGGGTAAGACTAATATTATAGAAAATGAAAAATGAAAAATTTGAAGAAAAATAAAGCGTTTTGCCTGAAATATTAAAAATAAATTGAAAACCATCAGAGCATATGCAAAATTTTAGGCAAAATTTTCAGCACATTTCCCTTTGTCAAAATGACTTGATAATTGACCTATAGATGGTTAATTCATCAATATTCATTTTGTTATAATTCAATTTTATTTAGTTTGTTGCCAAAAAAAATTGCATGCCCATGAATACTCATAACTGGGAAAATTAAAAAAAAAATTTTGGGCATAACTTTTTTTGTAGCCATACAAAGTTCATGAACATTTCAGAGGGTGTCTAGTTGGTTGAGATAAATGGTTTTTATTTAGAATACTTTTTTGTATAACAAATGATTTTATTGCTGTGAATGAATTTTTTTTTTTTAATTTCTCGTGCACAGCACCAAAACGACTGGGTATCCAAAAAATATTTCAACATAAAAAATGTGTAACTTGCCCAATTGAACAACCTCTAAAAAAGGTTTATTTTATATCCAACCATTTTGTTGCTGTGCATTGGAAAATTTCAAATTATTGCTATTTCCCATGTACATCAGCAAAATGGCTAAGTATACAAGAATTTTTCCTAAATAAAAAATGTGTATCTTGCCCATCTGTACAACCTTCAAAAATATTTTTGAATACCCAGTCATTTTGGTACTGCAAATCAATCAAATAATATATGAAAACCCTTGAATGCCAAATCAAAAAATTGGCAAATTTTAATAAAAAAATTTTTTTAACAAAAAGAGTGAAAAGATTTTACAATAGTCAAAAAGAATTTTTTTAATAAGATACTGCAAGATAAGATATTGATGCATATGTATTTTTATATAATATTTTGCTTGATTTTCCCCCGGAATCTCAATGCTAAATAATTCCCACCAATCTTTTTTAATCAGTAGAGAAGTAGAATTACTTTATACTACTTCTCATACAATAGATAATGCTCTTCTGAACTATTTAGCAAATGTCTTATACTTTTAAAATAGCTAGTGATATTCATTTCTCTACACATTCCAATCTTTCCCTGTTCAATTTTCTTATATTAGATCAGACTGCCATCAATTTTATTTCGCATTTACTAATTTTGCAAAATGAAACAATCTTTTTTCATTCTTGTTTTTTCAATTTTTTAAGGTTAAGCATTTTTTAGGATTCTTTCAGTATAAGTAGCAAACCTAATATGAAACTTGCTTTTGATTTAAATCCATAGACTAAAATTCAAATTAGAATTGTGAAATCTTTTAAAGAAGTGAAAAAATTTTGAACTATTTCATTAACAACTGCCTACTGAAATAACATTATTTCCTGCAGCCTGTTACTACATTGGCCATTTTAAATAGAGCTCTTGTTTTCAATTCTAAAAAACATACAATATGATTAAAAAGTAGTAATGATAGCAAATTTAACCGAAGAAACCTAATTATTAGAACCAACTGCTTTTCTTAATTAATTAAAACCTGTGTTTAACACCATTACCAGAAAAAAATTCAAATTGTTAATGCAATTTCTTAAGATTATTTCTCATTTTCAAAATATTTTGTTAACTTTCAAACTTATTATTATAATTTTCTCAACTCTACTTTCTTCTGAAAAAAACCTTTCCCAAATTTTTTATTTGAAAAAAATAAAAATATCTAAAGTTGTGATATTAGATATTTTAAAACGTTTATATATCAATAAGATGAGGAACAAAATACAGGTAGCATAAAAAACTTTATAAAGTATACTATCGTAACTATTATCGAAGAGCTGCTTTCCATCAGCAAAAAAAAAAAAAATTTAAAAAATTAAAAAAAGGTAAAGCCTGAATCCAAAATAATTTATGTTGTAGGTAAAACTTATCTAAAGTTACTTACTTTAAGCTTGTCTCTATTCCCATCCGAAATATAATGGTTTGGAGGATCAACATACTGCAAGCCATAATCTTCAGGATTGTCAAGCTTGAAGTGGTTGCATAAAACCTATGAATAAGAGTATTAAAGCCATTAAATGATTAAAATTATTTTAAAGTAAAATGAAATTAAATAAATACGTATTACGTAAATATTCTTAAGTTCTTATAAATATACGTACTCACTTTAATAAAACAAGAGAGGGGGTCATTCAAATTAAAATGTCCCAAAAAAGGTGTGTTTGATTCTTCTTTCATCGTAACAGCAACTTTGACAATATTTTTATTACTTGCATTAAAAGCCATACTGAAATTTCTTAAGAAAAAACTGTAGAAAGGTAATAAAGAAAATTTCTGAAATGAAAGAACGATTGGTAAAAACACAAGATTTATAAGAATTAAAAAAAGTTGTTTTTTTTTTTTTTCCCAAGAGATTATATTATTTTTTTTTTTTTTAACCATACCCAGTATGTTTTATTACTTTAATAGACTTTTTTTCCTTTTGTTCCTTCCATAAAACCTTAAAAATTTACCCAAACTGCTTTCAGACCACAATTTTGACTTTAAAGACACTAACACTTGTCAAATAATAATTATAATTATTAACAAATTAGTTTTACTGACTTACACATATTAGATATAGTCTAAACAGTAGTCAGACAGCTTTGTTGATATATTTGGGTAAAAAAATATTACAACTTAAAGTTGAAAACTGTATGGAAAAACATAATTGGGTGAGTTACAAATTTCTGCATTCTAGTGAAATTTCTACAGTTTCAGAGATCGAGATACTTTCACCCTTTTGGATTAAAATTTTTTTTTTTTCAATTGAATAATCTGCACGAAACTTTCAGAGACAAGGTAGGAAGGGTATAGCTAAGAAATCATTCAGATTTATTTTATATACCTATCTATAAACAAGAGTTACAAGGTCAAATATTTTTTAAAAAAATTGATTTGATCTTTTTTTTTTTTTAAATAACTGAATAATGATTTTTTTAGCTATACCCTTCCAACAATGTCTATGAAATACTGAGTCTGATTGGTCAATTAAAAAAAAAAAAAAAAAAAAAAAAAAAGTTGAATAAAAAAGTGAAGGTGTTAGGGCTCGAACATACAAAACAATTGATGCATAAGAATGCAAAAATGCATATTTCACTCAATTGTGTTTTTTAGTCACTATTTCATCCTTGTATCTTCAAACTTACAAATTTTATTACACAAACCAGTTTTGAACCTTTTGGACCAAAAATAAGGCAAAGAAAAATTGGAATATAAATATTTAAACCCAATTAAATTAAAAATATAAAACATGCAATAAAACCTTAAAATTATAGAACTGAATTTCTAAAATGAAAAAGAACTCTAATTCAAAATAGTTCATTAAATCCATCATTACAGAGAATATAGTCATACAAGCTGAAACTATGTATTATACTCAGTAAATAAACTTCTATAATAAAAATAATCAAATTAAAAATAAACTGAATGAAGTAAGAAATTGAGACTAAACATAATTAATAAAATCTTATGAAAAAAATTAAAATAATTTCATTGAAAACATTTTCACTTCGGGTTTTGGAGAAATGATTTTTCGTTCCTGATATAACATTTCAAATACTAAAATATACAATATATTATATCTTTATTCTATCTTTTATAACTCTATTCTATATAACAGTACCTTTCACTATTCATATTGAATAAAAATATACAGTAGATATTCATTGAAAAATTTATTAAATTATTCATATAACTACAAACATGAAATAAAAGTTTAAATTTTTTTTCACATATAAATTATAATATATATATAATATATATAATATATATATATATATATATAATATATATAATATATATATATATATATATATATAATATATATATATATATATAGTGAAGTGATGTTACCCTGAAAATTAATCGGTTTTCTTTTTGGTAATACAGAAAATAATTTAAAAGTGTTATCTAATATGTAATAAAGTAATATAATCAAAGTACTTTTGAAGACAATAAATAAATAAAATAAATATTTGTTTATTTAAAATTAATAATAAAATAGTATCTAATAATTAAATGAATATAAAAATATAATTTGCATTTAGAAATATTTGTTAATAAAAGTGTAATAATGTAATAGCAAAAATTTTATGAAATTGTGCCAAAAACATAATGCCTAAGAAAATACTACTACTAAAACAATATCACATTTTAGGAATAACATTATTTTTCATATTCTTAAAATATACATTTTATTAATATTTATATTATTTACATAAGTTATTGATATAATTTTTATTTTTATGTATTTTGTAATTATATTTATATATATATATTAGTTATTTTTATATTTATAAATATTATTTTATATAATAATTTAACTTTTTGTAAATAAAATAATAATGAGGTTGTTATATAATTTTTAATGAATAAGTAAAAGTGAAGAACTAACAACTTGTTTGTTACACCTTTCCATTCTTAGAGATAATTTTAGAAGGTTAACAGGTATTTTAGCTATTCACTTTAGTACACCAATAGCCAGAAGTTCGTGAAGAGGCAACAACCCATTTCCACTGAAGCAAGCAATTCCCTCAAGAAGAATCAGCTCCTGCTTACTCTGCCCTTCAAGAGGATACCACAGTTTGGCAGATCCTTCCCTAAGCTGTGTTACCTTATTTGAAGTATTTCTCTGATCCAAGGCCTGAAGAGAAGTGGTGGCTACCACCATCTACTAGTTGGCTATACATGTCATTCTTTGCCAACTATCATTGGGGTGAATATTGCTTTGTCTCAGCGACGTGACATTGGCACGCTCTCTCTTTTCTACAGGTACTATAATGGCAGGTGCTCGAGGGAATTGGCCTCTTGCATTCCTCCACCGTTGCACAAGGGGTGCCCTGCTTTCGCACCAATTTTGTGTGTCCGTAGGAAATCCCAGGCTAGCCCATTGTGGTACCTCCTTCTTTCCAGCCACCTCTATTCTGTGGAATTCTCTACCATCTTCTATTTTTCCTCCTGTATTTAATCTTCCACTCTTCAAGGCTTCCATCTGAGGGCTGTGCGTTAGCATGTGTTTTGTCCCTATGTGTGTGCCCTCTCCTTGAAAAGGGCTCTGCCTGTGAGTGGTGGCATCATGTAAAAAAAAAAAAAAAAAAAAATGTCCGTGAAAGGAACTAAGAACATCCAGCCTACTGAAAATCCCTCTCCATCTCTACACCACCTTTAGAGATAAAAGCACTGGGTTCCCTATAACTGGTAAAGAGGTTTCCCCACTATAAAGTGTTGACTCTAGTAGTGTATCCAGTTTCACTGGATTCTGAAAACATCTCAGATCCATTGTCATGGCTCCTCCCAACCAACAGCAGTCTCAAGAACAGGAAAAAAATGAAGTTACCTCTGCTGTATAGATTAAGATACGCACTTTCTCCAAAACCTGTTCCAACATGGTTTTGTGTTCTTCGAGCACAATTTCATCTGACAAAAATATCAATCATAAAAACCAAGTACTTCCACACTTTATCTCTCTTTATTTATTCTCTTTTATAATGAGAACAATTTTTAAAATATGCTGGATGTTGATCCTTACTATTTATTCAATTGGGTCCCTGACCTCTTGAGCAAAGGAAGTAGTGTAACTGTGCACAATGACCAAAAGTCTCCTCTCCCCTATAATTTTTGCTTCCATGACCAAATTTCTGACATTTATAACATCACACAGGATAAGGATTGTAACACTAATTTTGTAAAACAAAAATAAATAAAAGATGGTTTTCGGTAATATAGTGCTTCCAAAAGTAAGAATCAACATATGTTGGAGTTTTATTTTTCTTAAGAATGTCATACCTGATTTAAGATAGTTCAAAATTGTTCCCTGAATAGTATTTAAATTTTGAGCTACAGTAAATTCCACTGGCACAGCATCATTTATTAAACTATCTGTTGACAACAATTGTCTAGTTTGCTTAGCAGTATATTTCACCAAGCAGACTTACAGTTTTCCAAAATCTTGCCATTTTCAAAGCTCGCCCTGCAACACTTTCTACAGCTTTCTGCAATAGGAAAGGATTCAGCTTTTAAAGTGTTTGTGAAGAATCAATAGACTTAATATAAAGAAAATGCACATACTCTGGAGTTGTAATCCTAGATGCCTGCCTAAGAGAACTGTGCACCAGGGCAAGTCGACAACAAGGTCTTGGTGGCAACAACCCCATCACTGGTCTCCTGCAGTTTCACTTTCTACAGCTTTCTGCAATAGGAAAGGATTCAGCTTTTAAAGTGTTTGAAGTGAAGAATCAATCTAGTTGACTGCACCAGGGCAAGTCGACAAAAAGGTCTTGGTGGCGCCAACCCCATCACAGGAGGCCACTAACTCCCAAGTGGTTTCTGCAATGATTCAGCATACTAGACTTAATTGAAAATGAGTTGTAATCCTAACTAGGAAAGCAATATATGTTTCAATAATCAGACTTCCAGTTTTAAACAATCTTGCTGTTTTCAAAGCTCCTCCTGCAGCAAACTCTACAGCCTCCCTTAATAGGAAAGGATTCAGCTTTTTAAGTGTTTGTGAAGAATCAATAGACTTAATATAAAGAAAATGCACATACTCTGGAGTTGTAATCCTAGATGCCTGCCTAAGAGAACTGTGCACCAGGGCAAGTCGACAACAAGGTCTTGGTGGCAACAACCCCATCACTGGAGGCCACCAACTCCCAAGTGGTAATGGGGGAAGGAGTGGATGAGGGGCTATTCTCTAAGGAAGATTTATGTTTCACCATTTTGATTTATTTAATAGGTAATGTAAGTGTAAGCGCTTGTAAATTTATAGGATACATGTGAAGGAGGAAGGTTGTGGGAGCATAGGCACTCCAATGTGAGTCAAGGGTACACTAAAGATCCTCTGAGAGATACTATTATATATATATATATAGTTATATATATATATATATATATATATATATATATATATATATATATATATATATATATATATATATATATTATATATATATATATATATATATATATATATATATATATATATATATATATATATGAACCGACCGGGGCCCTGGCCAAAAATCAGGGAAAACCGGGGTTGCCAGCCAGAGTTAAAATGGCAAATTATACTTAAAATTTTTATTTTTTTTTAATTTTCAGCCGATTCTGCTGAAACTTTCAGTTATATAGATTTTTTATCGGTAAGAAAAGTCCATTTCTAGCGTTCTGCCGAGTATATTACGGCTAAAAGTTTTTTTTTTTTTTTTTTTGAAATTTTACCCTTTTTTAATTGAATGGTGGTGCCAAACCACTTTTTAGAATGAGCTGAAACTTGGATTATTTATTCAAAATTAAATGGGATACATAAGTCTCTAATAGACTTTTGTTCCCAGAGTTATAGGAAAAATGTTATAAGCCAAAAACTGACCAACTATAGAAAAAAAAAATTTTTTGAACTAAAAAAATCCACCTTTTCAGACAAAATTTAAAAAAAAAAAATACAACTATGACATTTCCTATTTTTGGTGTGTATAGAGGAGGGGTGGGGCTACAAATTCCTTTATGTACTTTATTCGATGACATTTGTTGGTTTTGAGATATAGCCTTCAAAAAGGTCCATTTTTGGCCAAATTTCAAAAATTCCCAAAGTTTGAGAGGCTATATCTCGCTTCAAACAAAGAGCATTTAAATATGCACTAAATAAATACTGTTGCCCTGCCCTCTTCTAAACAATATTCACAAATAAAAAAAAATAGTAGGTAGCATTTTTTTTTTATAAATAATTTTTCTCCAGAAGGGTACGATTTTTGCAAATTTTTTTTCAAGTGCTTATATAACTTTTTCTAGACGTGATATCAAAAACCTATTCCCACCAATGCAAGAAATTGGGGCAAAGGTATTCAGCTAAATTTTCAGCTCATGTGGACCAGTGGTTTGATCCAGTTATTCATTTTTTTCAACTTTGGGTCCAAATAAGTTTCAAACCGTTATAGACTCAAAAAAATGCTCAAAATCAACTCAGAACTTCGTGAAAAAATTCACATACTTTGAAAATTTCAGCTCAATCAGTCAAATAATAAAAAAAAATTTCAAACAAAATATAATAAAATTAAGATTTTTTTCCTTTTCTGTTTCTTTTGACCGCTCCTTTTCTGCTAGTGAATGTTCATCTTTGTGTTTTGATTTTAGATACTCCAAAAAGATTTGGTTGAAATTTTTTTACTTGTAGCACCCGGAGGTTCTCTTCTAATTTTCTGACTGCAGATGTTAACATTTAGCTATTTTGAGCCTATCCTGAAACATTGTAAAGTATTCAAATACTGCAGAAGCTGATCTTTTAGCCATATTGACTGAAAGTATAAACAAAATAATAATTTTTAAATAATGCAGCTAAATGATACAAGTTTGATACATGGCAATAAAATAACAATGATATATATAAATATAGGTTAAATTGATAATTTTATATCTTACATTTTTTCAAAATTTTACCTTAGGGTCTTACTTAAGTAAACCTGTTGAATCACTATTATGAATTAGAATATTTTTTTTTTAATTTTTTGTACTTTTTTTTTTTTTTTTTTTTTTTTAAAAAAATTTTTTTTTTTTTTTTTTTTTTTTTTTTTGAGAAAATGCATATAATAATTATTAATTTAAGTGAATGTTGGCTATTCTACTCCTTCCTTACAATTAAATAAACTCAAATTTATATCTAATTTTCTTAACCTTAAATTTCAGTGCTTTTGACCTCTTTACAAATTTTAGGAAACCCCAGGCCCCAACTCCCCAGTCGGCCAAATTCCATATATATATCTTATATATATATATATATATATATATATATATATATATATATATATATATATATATATATATATATATATATATATATATATATATATATATATATATATATATATATATATATATATATATATATTCTTTAGTTCACTGTTTAATTTTTCTTTAAATATATTTAGAAAATGGAGATGTCCAAGCACTGCTAGATTTGTATTTGAAAAGAAAGAATTGGACAGTTTAAAAGACAGTCTTTCATTTTCAAAGCATAAATTGCATTTTTTTTTATTAATATTTTTTGAGGGTTTTCTTTTTATTATGTGTTTATATTACTCTTCCATAATGTAATAGCATGTATAGAATGCATTTAAACATATTTTAACTTAATATTTTCAATATAGTGAAAAATAGAGAAGTATCCTGCTAGATCGAATTATTACCGAATTTCCATGTCTTGCACATAATCCAAAGGAGATATTGTATTCTCTTCTCGCCTATACCCTGTTCAGCCTGTTCTATTGCTGGAATCAATTCAAATCATCACTAGAAGTTGGTATGACACTAGAATTACTAGAACTTGGAAGTGATTCACCTTCCACATTGGAATTCTCCTTCGACTTCCTTTTTACCATGTTAACCAACTTTACTAAATTTAGGCCCAAGGCCTATCATAAACCGATCACAAATTTCAATAAGGTACTAATTTTTTTTTTTAAACACAAATATAAAAATATTTAATACTATTCTTAAAGCAAAGAGAATCACTTCAAATGGATGACAATATCCCAGCGTAGTTAAAGTCTATGGTCACAGCAGACAGAGCTACAACTTCCAGCCCTTAATTTGTTGATTCAATAATCGTAGGGATGCCAAAAAAGTTTCGATATGTATCGATATAGATATTTTTTGCGACATATGGACAGTATCAATAAAATATCGATGATATTTTCAAAGTCGATATATTGATATAACGATATTTTATCCTCAGTATCTAACCAACGATATTTTTTTTTTTACTTCTAGAAATTTTAAGTAGTTTTCTGCTCCTTTATAAAATAAAATTTAAGGAAAATTTGTTATTTTTCATGCGCGATATATATATATATATATATATTATATATATATATATATATATATATATATATATATATATATATATATATATATATAATATTATATATATATAATATATATATATATTATATATATATATATAATATATATATATATATATATTATATATAATATTATATATATATAT
>SEYY01007137.1:35000-50858 GCA_009176605.1 Armadillidium nasatum | reverse complement strand
CTCTCAATCCTCATTACTTTACTTTTTGCTGGATTTATCCCTAATATTTTGTTTGCGCATTTCCCTACAAATTCTCTCACCAACATTCTTAACTTTTCATCACAATCCGCAACAAACACCGCGTCATCGGCAAGCAGCAGTACATTTAGCTCCCATTCACCCTCCTCACTTCACAGCCTGATACCCTTCCCTTCCCTCTCCATTCCCCTAATTATAACATCCATCAACAAGTTAAACAACCATGAGGACATTGCAAATCCCTGTCTCAATCCCACTCCTACGTTAAACCAATCAATAAGCTCCCTTTCACCTCATCCGTCTTCAATTTTCATAAAAGTCTTTGATTCCATTCAATATAATCATCCTACCACTCCCAACTGTCAATATCTCGAACAACTTCCTCCTATCCATACGCTTCTCAAATCTATAAAGCACCATACCTAATATTTTCACTCACAGTCTAATATATTATAAAATAATATAATATTAAATTATATATATATATAATATATATATAATATATATTATATATATATAATATATATATATATATATATATATAATAATTGGGTGAAACCTGATAATGGATTTGATTCTTTTCTAGTTTTTCTAGGAATGAGACTAAAATATATCTATTATCTTTCTTGAAAAAAAAAAATTAAATTAAATGCTCTGAAAAAATATATTTCCTAGTAAGTTAAGATCCTGGGTCTTTCATTAGATTCGATGGACGGCACGGGTACGGGTATAGGCGGGCTTGCCCCTTGTTCTTGTCTCTCTACTTGGTACTTCACGAAATTAGATCGAGTAATAGGAGCATGCTGAGAATGTATACAAGAATAGATCAATTTGGAATCTTTATTGTGGAGTGTGTGTGTGTGGTGTGGGTGTGAGAGAGAGAGAGAGAGAGAGAGAGAGAGAGAGAGAGAGAGAGAGAGAGAGAGAGAGAGAGAGAGAGAGAGAAGAGAGAAAGAGAAAGAGAGAGAGAGAAAGAGAGAGAGAGAGAGAGAGAGAGAGAGAGAGAGAGAGAGAGAGAGAGAGAGAGAGAGAAAGAGGTGTTAGGTCTTCTGAAGTGCCTTCATAAGTTCTTCATAGTTCTTAAATTGATTACTTGGTACCTTTAATCTTTGCACAAGGTACGTGTTTTATTTCTGGTGTGATTTCACTCAGGTCTTCTTGAGAGAATTGATTCTCATTTTTCTCTTCCATTTCCTCTCCCATTCTTGATGATTATTTTCCAATCTCTTTCTTCAGAATTTGTTTCACTCTTCTTAAGCTTTCATTATTGCAGTGGAAGCTACTCTTTTGGACTCTCCAGTCGCATACTTCCTCCCTTGAGGAGAGCTTTTTTTGTTTGTCTTTGCATAGAATCTTATCATTTATCTGTCTATTTATTTAATCTCATTTTTAGTTACTATTCTCATTTCTTCATTCCTCTTCCAGAAATATCTTGAACACACTTCCTTTATTTATTTTACGAACTTTCTATAGAGAAGAGGCAAAGCGCCAACGACACGTCGCATACTTCCTATCCCTTCCTATATATTATTATATATTATTATTATTATTATATATTTATTTACGTGATCAGCCCTTATATAGGATTTCTTTCGAGTGTTTTACTTTCTCTGATAAGTTCGGTTAGTTACTAGCTTATTTTCCACTAGGGCTCTCAAAAAAAAATTGGGATATGTTGGGAATAACAGATAGAGAAATTGGAACATAGTCATAAATCATTATATCATACCTATGCAGTTTGCAAGTGTTTATTATTTTGAGTTAAAATACAACTGAAACTTCCTGTCGAAAAAAAAGGTTTTGGGAATGTTGAGGGGTTAATTTTCCACCATATACAGACATGATGTACCCTGGTTTTATATTATGTATTCTTTTTATTATCTCAATTTATTTACATTTGAGAATCTTAACCGCAGCATTCCACGACTCATCACCCTAGCTTTCAGTCGTACGTGCCTGAGTTTGCAAAATCGCTGCGTTCACCTCACTTTCTTTCCTGACCATCTTAACCGCAGCATGTCCACGACTCATCACCCAAGTTGCCAGATTTTCGAAATCTGGCACCTGCCGAAGTCGCTATCCTTACTACTTACGTGACATTAAGTATTGGAAAATAGAAAGGTCTTTGGCCTTAACATATAATTTTCAGTACCATATGAAAGATATCAGAATGAAACTCCAAGAACCATATATAAAAATTTTGTTTCTACCTTATGATATTTTTAGTCAATTAAGTGGTTTCAATATTTAACACATCTCTGAAGTTGGAGTCATAGTCAATATTGGTGGCTTAGGAGTTGAAACCTTTAAAAATAAGTTGTTTTTTTTTTAACAAGAGAATTATGAGTTACTTTACTTAAAATATTAAATTCCTTCGACATGTTTTGTTTATCAGAAATGTTTAAAATACCTGAATCTTAATTGGAATAATTCCATACACTGGCATCGTGTCAGTAGCCAGTGCCTGACTACTCTAATGTATGAAAAATCCTGGATCAAAACAAAAGATTTTGTGCATACAAAATCTCTTCTTCTGTATACAGATTTTGAAGTCCTCGTTTTTAACAAATACAAGAAAGAATTTGTTTTAGCGATTTTATAATTAAATACCACGATAGTTTTAAAAATATTTTATTATTAAAGATTAACAATAACGCGAAATCAGTAGAGGCTAGTCAGATTATTATTATTATTATTATTATTATTATTATTATTATTATTATTATTATTATTATTATTATTATTATTATTAATGGAGGAACTACTTTTAACAGTGTAATAACAGAAAGAACATTACTGGTTCAAAATGAGAATTTACATCGCAATATTTTAAAGTAAAATAATTTGCAACATGACTCTAATTTTACATATCGTTTTTATGCACTGCAAAATGGTTTCTCAGATAATGAGGTTTTAAGACAATAATTTGAAGGTTTTGATATATGTATTTCAAGTTATTTTAATGTTATCATTAAAATTATGATTTATTGCCATTTTTTCCAGTACTAAAATGCGAATATTAGTGTAACGTGACTAACGTTTTGATAACATGACAGCATCAAGCGTAACGAAAGAAGAAGAGAGAAAGAAAGAAGAAGAAGAAGAAGAAGAAGAAGAGAAGAAGAAGAAGAAAAAACTAAAGTGATATAACTTGTTACATACCGAAATCTGTTCATCAACAGATGGCGCCACCTCGTGACGTCATAATGTATTAATATTATGGATGAGATTCACTCGTACAATGAAAACACTTATAGCCTATCTTAACTATGTCAGCTTTTCAGAGATAAATATAACTCCATATTTGTATTTATATGCGGTTAAGGTTATTTATAGCTTTGCAAAACAGAGACTACACAAATATAGTCAAGCTTTTTTAAGGGCTTTTGTAATTTAAAACTACTTAGGTCATATATGAATAAGGTTTTTGTATATATATATATATATATATATATATATATATTATATAATATATATATATAATATTATAATATATATATATATATTATATTATTTTTTTTTTTTTTTTTTTTTTTAAAATTTTTAACATTTTTTTATTTTAATTTTAGCGTTAAATAATTGTATCTTTCAATAAGCAAATAAAACGTTAAACAAAAAAAGTAACAAAAAGTAGCACCACCAAATCAGCTGATTTGTAATTTTGAAAATTTACTCAAAAAGTAGCACCATCAAATCAGCTGATTTGTAATTTTGAAAATTTACTCAAAAAGTAACAAAAAGTAGCACCACCAAATCAGCTGATTTGTAATTTTGAAAATTTACTCAAAAAGTAACAAAAAGTAGCACCACCAAATCAGCTGATTTGTAATTTTGAAAATTTACTCAAAAAGTAACAAAAAGTAGCACCACCAAATCAGCTGATTTGTAATTTTGAAAATTTACTCAAAAAGTAGCACCACCAAATCAGCTGATTTGTAATTTGGAAAATTTACTCAAAAAGTCAAATCAGCTGATTTGTAATTTTAACAAAAAGTAGCACCACCAAATTAGCTGATTTGTAATTTTGAAAATTTACTCAAAAATTAACAAAAAGTAGCACCACCAAATCAGCTGATTTGTAATTTTGAAAATTTACTCAAAAAGTAACAAAAAGTAGCACCACCAAATCAGCTGATTTGTAATTTTGAAAATTTACTCAAAAAGTAGCACCATCAAATCAGCTGATTTGTAATTTTGAAAATTTACTCAAAAAGTAGCACCATCAAATCAGCTGATTTGTAATTTTGAAAATTTACTCAAAAATTAACAAAAAGTAGCACCACCAAATCAGCTGATTTGTAATTTTGAAAATTTACTCAAAAAGTAACAAAAAGTAGCACCACCAAATCAGCTGATTTGTAATTTTGAAAATTTACTCAAAAAGTAGCACCACCAAATCAGCTGATTTGTAATTTTGAAAATTTACTCAAAAAGTAACAAAAAGTAGCACCACCAAATCAGCTGATTTGTAATTTTGAAAATTTACTCAAAAAGTAGCACCACCAAATCAGCTGATTTGTAATTTGGAAAATTTACTCAAAAAGTAGCACCACCAAATCAGCTGATTTGTAATTTTGAAAATTTACTCAAAAATTAACAAAAAGTAGCACCACCAAATCAGCTGATTTGTAATTTTGAAAATTTACTCAAAAAGTAGCACCACCAAATCAGCTGATTTGTAATTTTGAAAATTTACTCAAAAAGTAGCACCACCAAATCAGCTGATTTGTAATTTTGAAAATTTACTTTTAAAATTTCAATTATTAGAAAATTAATTTTAATTATGCAACACAAAATACAAGAACTTGTAACATCATTTTTTTTCTTCATTCTCTTCTGGTACACTGCAAAAATTGTCCTAACGAATCGTTGGGACAAGTGACAAAAATGTCACAACAAATATTTTTCAGTTATTTTCTTAGAAAATAAATCGATGAAGCTACTTTCATATGCTTAACATGTCTTTTCTCTATTAAAATTTTTACTGTGACTTTACCACTTGTCCCAACGATTCGTTAGGACAATTTTTTGCAGTGTAGCTTGGGATGGGGCATCCTTTGATAGGTTTATGTGGGTTTTCTATAGGCCTTATCTGTATATATATATATATATATATATATATATATATATATATATATATATATATATATATATATATATATATATAATATATATATATATATATATGTAATATATGATTATAATACTAATTTCATCTCATTTTCTTCAAGATTTTTGTATCGTTATCTAAATTTAAAGTCTCACGCAATTTCTTATCGCGACCGTTATCGTCCTTTCCATTTAAATGGTGCCGCCACGAAAAGATGATGAGCTCTTCACACACACACACACACACACACACACACACACACACATACACACACACACACACATATTATATATATATATATATATATATATATATATATATATATATATATATATATATATATATATATATATATATATATATATATATATATATATTTTGGGCAGAGGGTAAAAAAATTTGGATAATATTATATCCGAATGTTCCGGGTAGTGCCATCTTAGGCTCTTCAGTACGAGTTCGGAAGTATGGATGATAAGTGTTGATACTCTTAAATCTGTACGCTAATTTTTTTGTATATTTTATTCATAAAGTAATTATATTTATTTATTTATTATTTAATTAAATAATTATTTAATTATAAAGAGATACTAATTAATTCTATTTCCCTCTTTTATCAAATATTTTGTTGACTTCTCCCGCGCGCTTTTATTTTTTATTTTTGAATTGCATCTTTCTTGGCGCCAAAAGTCTAGACTTGAGGCGACTACTTTACAGCCGCGCTTTTCCTATGACGTAATTTCGCGCGCTTTTTATTACTATTATAATCACGTTTACTGAAGAAGACTGTAATGCTATTTAACACCACTTTTAAACTGATATATATATATATATATTATATATATATATATATATATATATATATATATATATATATATATATATATATATATATATATATATATATATATATATATATATATATATATATATATATATATATAATATATATATATATATATATATATATGCTTTATTTTTTTTATTTATGAATCAAATTTAATAAATCAAGATTTGTTTGATTTTTTTATTTTTATTGATTTTTTTGATTGTTTTAGCTTCTTTTTTATTAGAAAATTTATTTGCCTTAGTAATAATAAATAAGTAAATATAGTAAATAAGTAAATATAATTAGTTAATTAGTTTAATTAAGTTATACAAATTATATTTTTTTTAAAGAAAGTACAAGTTATTTATTATTAAATATAAAAATGACGAAAATTATTATTATTATTATTTATTATTAAATTATTATTTATTATTTCGTCATTTAAAAATGGCGAAAATGCGACTGATAGAACCAATTCACTGTATATAAATTTTAAAGAAAATAGGTAAACTATATTATATTATTATTTAAAAAAAAAAATTTTATAGTTCTGTGCTGTTATTTAATTTTTATTATTATATTATTAAGATAATATTAAAATGAAATTTTTATTGTTTTAATTTTTTTTTCAAAAAAAAATAAAAAAAAAAAAAAAAAAAAAAAAAAAAAATAAAAATAATTAAAATATTAAATAATAAAAAAAATTAAAAATAATTAAAATATTAAATTAAAAAAAAATTTAAAAAAAAAAAAAAAAAAAAAAAAAAAAAAAAAAAAAAAAAAAAAAAAAAAAAAAAAAAAAAAAAAAAAAAAAAAAAAAAAAAAAAAAAAAAAAAAAAAAAAAAAAAAAAAAAAAAAAAATCAACTTTGGAAAAAAAAAAAAAAAAAAAAAATTTTTTTTTTTTTGTGGTTGATTGCTACCATATTTCAACCCTATAGTTTTTTTATTCTTTTTAGTTCCTTTTTTTTTATTCACCTTAACAGCACTATATAATTCTTTGGAATAAGTTAACTACAATAAACTTTTTTAATAAGTTTATATTTTAAATACTAGACAGCTATAATTATATATATATATATATATATATATATATATATATAATATATATATATATATATATATATATATATATATATATATATATATATATATATATATATATATATATATAATATATATATATATATATTATATATATATATATATATATATATATATATATATATATATATTTTAAATTAAATGAAATTTGTGATTAATAAGGGTTGTTGCATCACGTCAATCTCGCACAGCTTGCAAAAAAAAAAAAAAAAAAAAAAAAAAAAAAAAATTCTATTGAAATTATAAAATTAATAAATTTTAAATAACTCATCCTTCTTTTACAGTAAATATCTAAAGCCAAAATTCAAAAGTAAAAACATTGTTGCAAGTTTCAATAATTTTAGCAAATATATCATCGTTGGACGTTCATTAATTAATTTTTTTCACCCAGCCAAATAAAATGCCTAAATTTATATTAATTTTAATTTATTTTCTTTTTTTTTTAATCTCTTTTATTAAATTTTGAAATTAAAAGTATGAAGACAGTAACATTATTTTTTTTAAAAAATACAAGAAAAACAAAAGAAATCAATAAAATCAAAAATATTTCTTTATTAAAAAAAAATCATGTAAAAAAATCAACTGATTTATATAATTTGATTTTTATTATGCTAAACCTTATATATATATTATATATATATATATATATATATATATATATATATATATATATATATATATATATATATATATATATATATATATATATATATATATATATATATATATATATATATATATATATATATTATTATTATTATTTAAATTAGTTGTTTAAATTAGAAGTTTGGTTAGGAAATAACGATTATAATAAATTTTAATGGTAAGACATTTAAAAAAAAACAAAAAAAATTGAAATATTTAATTAGTAACTAGTAATTTAACTTGTGACTTACGATTGGCTGAGAAAAATCACTTATAAAACAAAGAGATGTATCAGGCTTAAGGAGGGGGGCACACTGTAGAAGATGAAGTCATTGTCAAACAGGGAACGCAAAACCCCACCAGCCATGAATTAACAGTTTAGAGATCGCTTATATGATGAGGATATTGTTTTATATTTAAAATTCTCCAGGAGAGCATCACCAGCTCTCGGAGCGTGCGGTTTGCTCGCTCTGAACTGGTGGTGGCCTGAAGAGGAGTATTTTGTCTGCCTGGAGGGACGGCATATGCCCTCGTAGGTGAGGTCAGCTCTCAGAAACAAAACAAAAAATTCTCCAACCACCAGACTCTGATATCTATTTTTTATGACCTAACGGGATAATTTCGTCTGTTATCGAACGGAGTTTTTGAAATTTATTGTATTTTAGCCTTTGATTATGGTTTTTCATATTTAAAATTCTTTAAACAAATTTGTTACCTCTGGAATTTATTACGAACATCAATCATTTCTTAAACGAATTAGTGAAAAATAATAAATAAACAAAATCCAAAATAAGGGAATTCCTTAAACGTATCAAGTCCTACTATATATTTACTTTTTCAGGCTTGATTTTTGAGTTAGTTTGAAAAGTTTTTAGTTTATTCAAATTGATAAAAAGCTAAATATACGAATATTTATTGTCTGAGTAGTTGTGCATATAATAACGAACATTTATTTAAATTATAATAGGAAACGAGAACTACTTTATTACGCGCAATGATAACACAATATAAATATATATACTAACGTATATACAGTAGTTCAGATGGATAGGGAGATTTATAGACAAACGGGGATAAGCCCTTTTTGCATACGAGCTTAAATTCAAACTTCAACGACTATTTTCGAATGAAGTTCGTCCACGGTTCGTCCTAAAAGTTGCCTCTTTAAATATATAAGTTACAACGTCGTTAATTAAGCAATATTTTGAACAAATATTATCGTTTTTCGTGTAAAACTTTTATCAAGAAAATAAATAAAGACAAAAATAAAAATATTTGTGATTATCAATATAAGCCTTTGTTATTTACGAAGCCATTTTGAAAATTTATTTTACATTTTTGGCGGCAATAATATGGATTCCTGATTGTTCTAAATTTATTAGGTTAATCTAAATATATAAGTAATACCTTTACTATGACGATAAGGATCAATTTCAAACAGTTCAGTTGTTATCATTTAAGGTTTAAGAAAGTTATTGTTTTTATATTTCACTTTCTTTTCAAAGTTGTAATGGTAATTTTTTTCATTCATTGTAAAGTTATAATTTTATGTCGATTCTTAAAAACATTAAAACTGATACTAATACGCACAAAAAAATATTAATATATAGCATACAACAACAGTTTCAGTTTATTTTAAGTACTTACGAGTACTTTTTTTATCTTTCCCCAAGTTTCATTACAAACATTTGTTACTTTAAGTAGTTAAATAAGGTTTTGTTAGGTCTTCTTTGGTTAGATTTCTTTGGTTAGGGTTACGTTTATATATATTACAGAGGAGGACATGGCGCCTTCCTAACCAATGACAGTACTCAGCATTTGGCATATTATGGTACGTTAGGGAATATCTCATTGCACTTTGATATTCTATTCTATTCTATTCGCGCACATCTTCATATTCTTCAAACAAAGGAGTGTCTATATTTGACTAGTAGGTGCTCCCAACACTACTACACATTACATCTTTTTTCATTCCCTCCTCCAACAACTTTCTGCGACACAACCGTCGTCTTACCTAACACTAAAACCGAACTCTTCCCCTAAACCTTTGTCTATAATTCCACCTTAGACATTTCCAAAGCTACTCTTTTTCCTCTAGTTCCTCCAACTCATTTATGCCTATCAAAATAATTTCGTCTAAAGGCGTTATTTTTTGCTCTCTCTCTCTCTCTCTCTCTCTCTCTCTCTCTCTCTCTCTCTCTCTCTCTCATTTTAATACTGAGATTAGGCTCCAGATGGGACCCCTCCTGTGGTTCAGAAAATTTGTGCTTACAAGATTGCACCTTGCCTTGACAAGCTATTTTGTTTCTTCCCTTCCTGCTCGAAATATGAGCTCATTCGGCCTGTGCCGAGGAAGGGGTTCACTCTTATCCCTTTAATTATGTAGTTCTATCGCATTTTAAACTGTTTTTATCTAAAGTTTTTGAATCTATTTTTGTTAAAAATTTGGAAACATCACAATTCTTCTAGTCTTATCTCTTATTACCAGTATGACTTTCGAGAGAAACGCTAGACTGGTTATCTTCTTTCCTTTCTCTCTGACTCTGGTTCCTCTGCTCTTAGGGAATTTAATAAATCTGTTCATGTGGCGCTAGATATATCGAAGGACATTGGTTTCTAAACTTCCCCCTTTCGATATCTATCCTCTCTACAACCATCTTTCTGACTTCTTTCCTGTCGTTCTATAGTTGTTGATGTTGCAGAGGGCCATCACTCATCCTTTAAATCTATCAAGAGCACTGTTCATCAGGGTTCTATTCTATCACTACCAATTTTTTTTTTTTTACTTTTCATAAATGATCTCCTTTCTATCAATTCATTACCTATCCACACTTATGCCAATGATTCCACCCTTCATTGCTTTTTCTTTTTTTTTTAAACGATCCACTTGACAGCAAATAGCTGACGCTAGGAGAGTGGCCTTCAAGCAAGCTGACCTACGATCATTCTTGCATCTCTAGTTGTTGCAAAGAAAACATGGTCGTTTTCAAAGTCTCAAAAAACTCAGTTTCTCCATCTCTACTTCGACATCTTCGAAAACAAATAACACAAACCTTCTGTTCTTTATATTCATGGTGTTTCCTTTTCTCGTGACCTTCCTTAGAAGGATACATTATCTCTCTTTCTAAATAAGATAAGAGGTTGTGTGTTCTGAGGAGCTTTCAAACTTTCTGACTCTGTATAGAGGAGTTGTTCGCCTTTGTATGGAGTATGCATCTTATAACTGAGGTAATTCCACACATACCGCTCTTCTTGATAAAGGAGATTAAAAAATCATTTCGTAATATAATTTGTCTGTAGTTTATCAGTTTATGATTGAATATTTTTCATATTACTTAAAATAAATAGTTGAAAAGGTTGAAAAGGAAATAATTGAAATCGATTTTGTTTACATGAGTCAACAATATATTTAAAGTTGTCTGCTTCTGAGATTAAATTAGTTATTTCACAAGAGGAAGTTATCATTACTTTATATAACATACAACGTACTTATATTGTGTCCGGAGAAGCCTTTCATTCCTGGAATGCAAAGCTATTTGGTTTTTATTATCAATTGTTAGTTTTTCACCTAGTTAGGTCAGTTTAATGCAATAATATCTAGGAATTACTTCAAAATTTACTCCTAATTTGATTAAAGAAAATATTTCGTGTCCCTGTTCAGCAATAGCTGCAAAAATTACTATTCTCCATTTACCTTGGTACCCTTTCTCCGTGGATGAAATGTCTTGGTGAAAGCGTTCACCGTGTTCATCACTAACTGCTCCACAGTTCGGTGGAAAGAAATCTAGATATGAATTAAAAAAATGGATCTTTAGTGTCATGTTTCATCTCAAACATTTAAATGTCTTTATGAGGTTTGCTACCAACTCCTTATAGTTCTCTGCTCTTTTGTTCCCAAAGAAATCTTGCTGCAACTAACTTGAAAGCTTCTCACGCAGCCTTCTCTTTCCCATGCAGTGCAAAGTCAAATTTACCATCTCTAAATATCTCACGAATTTGATGACCAGTGAATGAGACCAAAAATGTCCGCTCTCCCTTGACCTGATGTTTCTCTCCAGATCATTAAGACAGCAAAAGACATTCCTATTCCTATTGAACCATAAGTGTATGTTATTTGCACAGGTGTTTCAGCATTTGGAAGGAGTTCGTATTTTCTCATGATTTCCAATCTTACCCTCAAAAAAATTTGTTATAGACTTATTGGACCATAGCATTTATTCTGAACTCTTGAAAATTACAAGTCACATCACCACAAATACAGCAGAAATTATTTACCTTGTTCACACTCAGTACGCGGCATCTGAAAAAAAGTATAAATTTGAGTTTAAAAATTGTATTATCGATACATAAAATATTGATTAATATTTGTGAAAACCTAATTAAAAATATTAGTATATGACCTACATGGACTGAATACACAAGTTATTTATGTGGTTTAATAACAGTTTGAAACAATGAAAATATATTAAAAGATGGAAAAAACTTTAAATGTAAATAAATTAATGATTTCATTTTAATATTGTTTAAAAAAAGATTGACTATTATAACTCAATTATCTCCTTACTAAATTGATCAAAATCGAAATTTCCTTAAAAGCAAAATTAGTGTTATGAAATTTCAAATAACACATACCAAAGTTTACCCCGTTGTGTCATATTACAGGGCAAACTGTGGTCATACGAAACCAATCTCCTTTTCTATATATATATATATATATATATATATATATATATATATATATATATATATATATATATATATATATATATATATATATATATATATATATATATATATATATATATATATATATATATATATATATATATATAATATATATATATATATATATATATATATATATATATATATATATATATATATATATATATATATATATATATATATATATATATATATATATATATATATATATATATATATATATATATATAATATATATATATTAATTATCAAAATTTATATCTCTCTCTCTCTCTCTATATATATATATATATATATATATATATATATATATATATATATATATATATATATATATATATATATATATATATATATATATATATATATATATATATATATATATATATATATATATATATATTTTTTTTTTTTTTTTTTTTTTTTTTTTTTTTATGGAAGAGAAATTACCGATATTATTTGTTTTTATATATATATATATATATATATATATATATATATATATATATATATATATATATATATATATATATATATATATATATATATATATATATATATATATATATATATATATATATATATAATATATATATATAATAACATAACTGACGTACCTAACCTAATCTAACCTAACTAACCTAACCTAACCTAACCTAACTTACGCTAACTGAGTCAGAAAATGCTGCCAATCTGGAATAATCGAATCTAGTTTGGCCAGTTAATATATTTTAAGCTTCGATAACGAGCAATATTACAAACTACCCGGCAGTAAAAGTTGTTACATTAATTACAAGATATGTTGTTGGAACGGGATCGAGTTACTGAAGAATCCTTAAAAAAAAATGTGCATTAAATATAGTGCTAATGTTAAAAAAAAAAAAAAAAAAAAAAAAAAAAAAAAAAAAAAAAAAATTGAAATCATTTTAATATATTTTAAATGTGGCTTAAACGGTAGAGTGATTGACTCACGTTGCTTGATGACGTCGGTTCGATCCCACTTGGGAATCCTAGGTATATACTATTTAGAAAAGCTCCTCTCCTCGAATAGGGCAATGCCCGTGAGATGTGAACTTTTTATTTAATTGAAAAAAAAGGAAAAAAAAATCATTCAAATTCAAGCTGGGATTAGTTCCTAATGATGCCGTTAGAGAGCGCTAAATAAAAAAATAAATAAATAAATAATCAGTTTTCTGCCAACGTTCTAATAAGTACTCATGATGTTCACATTACGCTTACTGTTAAGCCAAATTACTGCAACTGTGGTTATATTTTACCTTTGAAGTCAACCCTAAATTATTTATAACATCCTTGTGAGTAGTCTGGAATTGGCTCGAATCTAGGGGTCCGGGGGTCCGTGAACCGACAAAGAAAATGTCAGGAAGGTCCCTGAGAATGCAGCATTGCACGCAAATGCAGAAAAGACCGTTAGGGACAGGTTGCCAGATTTTTCGAAAAGTAGCTAAATCTGGCACCCGCGGAAAGCGCTCCTTATACTACCTTGTGGTTATTCTAATAATATTTGTGAAAATGTTTGATCATTAACTTTCTTTAAATCAGATTAATTGTAAGATTCGGTTGTGCTTTTGTCAGAAAAGTTAATCAGAAATAGTTATTTTTGTCTCATCATCTTAGGGTAAGGCGACTATCCGACCCGATTTTTTTAGAGGGTAAATAGGGAAGGATAATAGTATTATATCCAACTTTTTGTTTAAACATTGAGGAATGTTCTTTTTTGACATAGGTTGGCGATGTTCTAGACTTAACGTGTAGCAACAATTCCTGTTTATAGATGCAAGCGAAAATGATTCAGAAGTTTTGAAGATCCATTGGCGGTCCCTATCGATCGATATCGATGTTCGGTCACAATCCTTGACCTTCTTCGTTGCCACTGTTAGCATGACTGTACTCTTCGAACACACCCTCAAATTCAGCAAAATCGACAACAGTGCGACCTTTTGCACGTCTAAATGCAATCACCTCTTTTTGCCATCTATTCACATATATCTACTTTGATACCCATTTTACACACGTTACTCGTGTTACTTACCCCACTGTGCTACCTCTACACAATCAATGACGTCCGTGGCACGATACTCATTCATTTTATCCTCTTGCAACGTTATCTTCGTTAACATAATGTTTCAGCCACTTTAAACTTGATGAGTAACTATATATATATATATATATATATATATATATATATATATATATATATATATATATATATATATATATATATATATATATATATATATATATATATATATATTATATATATATATATATATATATATATATATATATATATATATATATATATAGAGAGAGAGAGAGAGAGAGAGAGAGAGAGAGACTGGATAAAAATAAAAATGAATTTAGTTTTTAATTTGGCTTGGGACCTCTTTTCGTATTCATAACTACCTGAAAATAGTACAAATCCTGGATAGTACATAATGGCATGTTTTCCTTGCAAAACTAGATAAATTTTCTGGAGTGATGCTGGTGGTAGACAGCGATACCGAAAACTGTTCTCTAGTAATGACCACAAGAGCTCTATGATGTTAACGTTTGACGAATGTGTACGCCAGGGAAAAGGTGAAACCTCACTTGAATGCTCTTCAAAAACGAGGACTAGACAATATGAGCTGTATGAACTGGCGCCTATCATCTTTATAAATTGCAGTACCTCAAGAAAACAATGTCTGCAACATAGTATGAATCTGGTCACCCAAAATTTGCGCATAATCCTTGGTAGTTACATTATTGTACCTGGTGATAAGGAGGTTTATAAAATGTAATATGTCTGTCAAAAACACTAGGAAACCTTCATGCTTCACTTGTGACATAGGACAGCCCTCATCACAGGCTTAGGTTGGAGACTTGGAGTTCTCCACAAGGTAAACTCGGCCAGATCGAAGTTGGGAACAGTGTGGAGGTTGGATTCATCTGACAAAATGACTGTCTTTTGTTGGTGGACAGTCCAATTCTTATGAGTGTTGTACCACTCTCTCCTTTTTATGGTTTTTACCCCGGGCATGGACAGATGATTACGGTACGCCCATGAAATATCATCCTATGGAGTTCCCTCCTTATTGTTTTTGTGCTAACAGCTCAGAAGTAACTTTTGCAGTTATTGTTTTCTTATTTTTGGTCACAATCCTCTACAATGCTCGTTTGCCTCTGTCACTCAAATTCGATTTACGTCCACTCTAGTATTTAGCGGATGATGTTTTCTCGAAATCACAATATGCACTCATGACCTAATATATGGTACCTTCGCGATAGGTAAATAAAGTTTGTCACTTTGCCCACAGACGCACCTGCTAGATGGGCACCAACAGTTTCTGCTTTTTGAAGCTCTGTAAGCTCGCACGTACCTCTATTAAAATTATTTCAGTTAAGAACAAGAGACGAGATAGTGTTCAA
>SEYY01007137.1:0-30000 GCA_009176605.1 Armadillidium nasatum | reverse complement strand
TTGTAAAATACTAGATTTCAATGAAAAAGTAATTGAAAACTTTTCGACATCTAAAACTCGAAGAACTAATCTTATTTTTAAATAAGAATATCAGCAAGCTTTCCAAGAACTAATCCTATTTTTAAATAAGAATATCAGCAAGCTTTCCAAGAACTAATCTTATTTTTAAATAAGAATATCAGCAAGCTTTCCAGAATAAGTAAGGTACGTTTTGATATATATATATATATATATATATATATATATATATATATATATATATATATATATATATATATATATATATATATATATATATATATATATATATATATATATATATATATATATATTTTAAATTTTACGCACACACACACACACACACACACACATATATATATATATATATATATATATATATATATATATATATATATATATATATATATATATATATATATATATATATATATATATATATATATATATATTATATATATATATATATTATATATATATATATATATATATATATATATATATATATATATATATATATATATATATATATATATATATATATATATATATATATATATATAACTTGCAGCCCTCCTTGCCAAGTTTACACGAGCCGCCACTGATTATATATTTAAGAACGAAAGAGGTAAAATAGGAAATTTATTAGAAAAATTAGGGTAGTAAATTTTAAGGAAAATGAAGCTGACTTGATATAACTAATAAAC
Source organism: Armadillidium nasatum (assembly GCA_009176605.1). Lineage (NCBI taxonomy): Eukaryota > Metazoa > Arthropoda > Malacostraca > Isopoda > Armadillidiidae > Armadillidium > Armadillidium nasatum. The sequence continues at coordinate 29,275 of SEYY01007137.1, read as the reverse complement.
TGTTTATAATAAAATACTGGAAAATATTAAACTTTTACATTTTGAAATATGTTAAAAAAACACGCTATTTTCCCTGTAACTGCTGAAAACGTTAAAGTTAGTGCTTGAAATGGCAGTATGTTAGTGATGCCACATCGAATAAACGCCAAAGCAATTTTGATAAAAATTATTTTATAAACCTATGATGGAGAATTTAATAGAATTACTTTTTATGAATGAAAACTGAAAAATAGATGAAAGTATATACAATAGACTAATATATGAAATAACAGAGTAAAAAAACTTTTTTAAATTTAAATGCTTTTCTAAAATATATTTTATATGGTATTTAATTTCGTGGTGTTTCTATCGTTGATGTCGGTAAGCTTGCTTTTAATTATTCAAAGTATAATGTAGAAATGTAATTTATATTGAAGAAGCACTAAAATATAATGAAGGAAAATTAAATTTATTAAATTTAAACAGTTAAAATAATAGAAATACATTTTTAAAAAGATAAAACTAGGCCGCCTTCACCAAACGTGCCTGCGTCTCACAGCAATATCGGCAGAGAACAATATCTTAAGCAAATATCGATATGCGTTTTAGCAATTTACAGTGTCGTACTTTATCGATTTTATTAGTAAGCGATTTCGTTGTTGCTAAACAATACAAATACTTAAAAAGTACATTTTAGCACTTTTCTTTTTCTTTTTATTTAATTAGTAATTTGATTTTAAAAAGCGAGTAATAAAAATATTAGAAAACTGCACTTGAAGTAACATTTTATGAACATTTCTTCTCTCTCTCTCTCTCTCTCTCTATATATATATATATATATATATATATATATATATATATATATATATATATATAATATATATATATATATATATATATATATATATATATATATATATATATATATATATATATATATATATATATATATATATATATATATATATATATATACTTGTTTTCTTTAAGATTTAAAATTTAAATATAGTGAATTGGTTCTATCAGTCGAATTTTCGTCATTATTATATAACAAAAAGACTTGTACGTTTTTAAAATTATGATTTAAATAACTTGCTTAAGTTAAATAACATTATATTTATTTATTTACTTTATTAATTAATTATTATTTTGGCAAATAAACCTACTAATAAAAAAAGATGTAACTAAATAAATAAAAAAATCAAAAACTCAAAACCATCAAGATTTTTTAGAATTTGATACGTATATAATTTTTTTTTTAAAAAACATCACAAACTTCATTCATTTTGAATTAGCGAACACATTTGGAACTATTACATAATGTACCTTTACATATTATAAATATTTTCTTTGTGTGTATGTAGCATAGACTTTGTATGTAGCATATGCATAAATGCAGTCAAATGACTAGTCTATGATGTTATTTTATGATTTGAGAATGTCGATATTAAAAAATAGATTTTTGATCTGCTATTAGGAGTTAAAAAATTTAGTTTTGGCAAGTTGAATTTTGTGGATTATTGTGAAAGCATCAAATGTTTCTCGGCGAGTGATTGGTTTCCATTGACCTAGACGTGACCTGAAAGGTAATATTTTCTAAACTTAAGGGTTTCGGTACCTGCCTGGCACATGGCTTTCGTAGAAGGATACTGTTGGCTCACGAAAACGTCTAAATTACTGAATTGCATAGTCTTGTAAGCTAGTAAATTGTTCTTGGGTGACTTCTTGACGAGTAGATGTTCTGTGTCTGCTAAATCATCTAGGGGTTATTGGTGTGTGCATTAGATTAATGTTATTAGCTATGTTAGCTTTAGGTTAGTTTTAAACAAATTATTAGATTAATGTTAGCTTTAGGTTAGTTTTAAACGTGGAAGTTTTTTTTTTATAACTTATTATGGAAATACTTAAGTTCAGCTGATTTATTTTTTTAATGAAGCTACAAAGGAAAAATGATCTGAAGTGAAATAAATTGGGTAAATTGAAGTGCAGAGATTATGTATATATATTAAAAATACCAAAAAATCTTAAAATTTTAAAAAGACTTACAACAATGACTATTTTACAGTATATCGTCAGACTTGGAATATATATATATATGTTATACTTGACTATTTTTATTTTATGTCAATAAAACATTACCAATATCAGAGTGAATTTTAAGGAATTTTATAGCTATTTTGGAGTTAAAAAAAATTTCAACAGTATTTTTTTAAATATATATAATGATAACTGAAAAATTTTTTTTCTGTAAGTTTTAATTTTTAAAAAACTAAAAAACTTCAGTATTTAAAATAAAACATATTAAGATTAAAATTTATCAAAGTATACAGTGTTTAAATCTTTTTTATTGAATATGAATACTAAAAAATTGTGGTAATTGTAGCATTCACAGTAGTGATTTTTTTTGTACAAGACCAGTTTAATGAATTTTTTCGTACTAGACCAGTTTACTGAAACTAACAATATACCTATGCATTGCGAGTTTGACTGAAACTATGTGTAGGGATTTGGAACTATATATATTATTATTAATGGTTTAATTTATTATTTTCCTAAAAACTTTTCAAAATATTATCATAAATTTAAGGTATAATACATTAAACTTTTATTACAATTAATCAGTTTTATTGTATTATGAAAAAATGCCAGTTGAGCTATCTGTTTGAGATTAGTAAAAGTGGGAAGCAAATCTTGATGCAAGAAGAAGAATGGATTTGTTTCAAGGCAAACATTTTATAACTTTCAAGGAAATATATATATATATATATATATATATATATATATATATATATATATATATATATATATATATAATATATATACATATATATATATATATATATATATATATATAATATATATATATATATATATATATATATTATATTAGGGATGGAGTGAAGTATTGGTACCAGTGAATTTTTAGGTAAATCAGTATTGGTAAAAATTTTGGTATATGAATGGATAAAGTATTACAATTAATCAGAATTTTTTATATATGTAAAAATTTTGGTATCGATCCATCCCTATATATATATATATATATATATATATATATATATATATATATATATATATATATATATATATATATATATATATATATATATATATATATATATATATAAAATTTAAAAAAAAATTTAATATTTTTTATAACAACAATGATTCAGTAACCTTGTCGTACTTAGAGACTTATAAGCTTTATTATTTTCAAATCCCTACTTGTAGTTCCAGTCAAACTTGCAACACGTAGGTATGTTGCTAGTTTCAGCAACCTGGTCTTGTTAAAAAAAAAAATTCCACTACTATGAATACTACAATTACCAAAAAATTTTTTGATACTCAAATAGTTTGAATATGGATACCGAGTATTCAGCACATAACTAATATATGTCTTAGTTAAGGGAAGCTTATATAATAATATGACTTTCTTTTTCCTGCTTTAGTCTTATATTGTTATCCCCCTTTCATATAGAAACTGTTTGGTATAGATTGGTTTTTGAAATTGTCTACATTTAACCACTTGTTATGGTATAAAACATAAAAACATCTAGATTTATATAGTTTTAAGAACAAATATTTTGGCAAATATACATTTTTTTTTCAAATTTTTTTGGACAGGCCTAATTAATGCATTTGAAAAGTAAATAAAGGTTGTGTTTCAATTTCATCACTTCTTTGATCCCAAACAAATTGAAAGAATGCGGATACTGATTTGTTTCATCATTAGATATCTAGACCACTTTCTTGTCTAGTTTAAATGTTTTTTTTTTTGTCAATAACTTAATAAGTAAAAACATGTTTATAAATATTTTAATAGGTTAGGTTAGATGTTTGAAGGTATGTTCATGGTGCTGTAATACTTGTGTGTTTAGTCATAATAATTAAATTCCTGATTGTATGCATAATTGGAGACTGATTATTTCTACTATTTTGGAATTAATTAATAGGTAACTAATATCTGAAACAACTTATTCAAAGATTTGGTAACTTGTGTGTGCCAAAAGCAGTCTTGATAAGCCCATATTTTTCCCATTTATATGTTTTTTTATATTGAAAAATGTTTAATGTGAATTGATCCAATTTCATTATTTTACGAATAAACCTTATAAAATGAAAAATAGCAAAATGGACCATTGATTCTGTGAAATTGAATATGAAATTATAAAATTGTAGAAGATTGTTTAAATATTTAGAAATAAATGGTGATGGTTGTTCACTAATATTATTATTTTTATAAGATTTATGGTCGTTTGATTATTTTTTTATTTTTTTATTTTTTAATTTTTTATAGATTTATCATATTAATATTTTAAGTCATGGCAAACAGAACAGTGAAAGATGCCACTTCTGTTCATGGAACAAATCCTCAGTATTTAGTTGAGAAAATTATTCGCACTCGAATATATGATTCAAAATACTGGAAGGAACAATGCTTTGCCTTAACAGGTAAATAAGTTTTTTTTTCTGTACTTTTTTACTAATATTTATTGGTCTTGTATATTTTGTAGAAATATGTACTATTGTATAGTATATTTTGACTTTACCTGTAGCATTTCAATGACTGTAGATGTCACATTTTTTTTTTATAAGAAGAAAAATTACTGGATATTTAAAAAAGGCATCAAGAGAAAAGCGAGGTTAAGTAAAAGTAATTGGTTAACAGACTGGTATGACCAATAATTAATTAGATTCATGCTCTGTATAACTCTGGATAAAAAAAAAAAAAATGATGATGACATCCTCATCATAGAGATCCACAATTACACTTCTCACTCTGAGCAGAAGAGAATCCAACAATTTGCCCAACTTCACACTTGGCAAATGGTAGACTTCCTTCAAAAAGAAGAAGAAGAAGAAAAAAAAAAAAAAATTCTGGAACTTACATTTGATATTCACCACTCCATACATTAATAATATCACCTTAAAAGCCACACACATACAGAGTGCATTGAATATCCTGGTTAGCACAGAAAGAAAGATTGGCAATAATTTACAGACAGTATATCCTCTCCCTGTTAAATTATTCATCACCAGCTTGTGCTCTTGTACTTTCACAACCCAACCAAAATAAGCTGGAAAGCACACAAAATAAATCCATAATAATTCTCTTTTATACCCATTCAATAACAAAAACAAACAAAAATATTCGGCATAAAAGACAAAAGCATAATTGATTGCCAACTATACAGTAAATCACTATCCATAGATAACCCATTACACCATTCACTCCAATAGCCTCAACACTAAGAACAAGCTAAAATATCATCATCATACTATTCAAACATCTGCAAAACCCTGCCCCACCTCCAAACACCATTTATAATCAATTACATCCATATAAGGCATATTTCCAAAGACCTTACTCCAAACACTTCCACCAGAAATTTCTCTCATAGAACAATCATTTGACTGCATAACTCATACTACATTGTGTTGCTTGGCGTAGCTTTGGGAACCAACCCCCCCTTCCAGAATATGTTCAGAATTAATAACCCTCACCTAACATATAACACAAGACACCCATTATCAAACTGCCTGCTCCTGACCCAAACTAGGCACATTCACACTAATATTTCTGTGGAGGAACGTTGGGACAGTTACATGGGTGGCAAATTTCCTTGAGGCTGCTCGTTTCTCAATGAGGGGAGTAGGTGGTAGCAAAGTAATTATATATATATATATATATATATATATATATATATATATATATATATATATATATTATATATATATATATATATATATATATATATATATATATATATATATATATATATATATATATATTCTTTCTTTAGCGGAGCTTCTAGTAGATAAAGCAATGGAATTAAGGTATGTTGGAGGAGTCTACGGAGGAAACATAAAACCTTCCCCTTTTCTTTGCCTTACTCTGAAAATGCTTCAGATTCAACCTGAAAAGGATATTATCATTGAATTTATAAAGCAAGATGATTTTAAGTAAGTATTTATTTATTTTGACTTTTGTAAATATTTTTAATAATAATAATAATAATAATAATTAATAATAATAGTTGTAAACATAAATGGTAATGAAGAATTTACTGAAGAATTTTCACATTGCCTTCTAAAATAGCCGATATTAATTTAAATTCACATTAATTGGTAATATATATATATATATATATATATATATATATATATATATATATATATATATATATATATATATATATATATATATATATATATATATATATATATATATATATATATATATTATATATACAGGGGAGTTGGGAGGAACGCACTAAATTCCAGGAGTGTATTTTACACATAAGCATATGACAAAAAATCAAAAGTTGTATTCTGATTTTCATTTGCTGTCTAATTACAGTGTTTCAAAGGTTTAAGTAAGATCAAGCAGGCTAATGCAAGTTTATTTGAAACATACATTTATTTTACAATAAACTTTCAAAGGTACTGCTATGAATCTCTAAGCATTTTATGGCTTATCTGCGAAATAATATTTGTTACTCTCCTTAAGTTATTCTCGTTTTTCTTTTATGCAATTGTTGCATTCAAAATAAGGCGAATTATACATTTTTCTTTTGTATTCCTTCCATTTCAACCAGCCCCATAAACAAATATACAAGTGCTATGAGGCCTGGAGACCTTGGCAGCCATCTAATAGGACCACCTCAACCAAGTCCATCGTTCTGGAAAAATTTCATTTAAATATTGTGTGACCTGATGATCAAAATGTGGAGGAGTTCCATCTTGCTCTGATAGTACATAACATTTCTTATGTTCTTAATAGACCTTGTAACTCATTTTGCAAATTTTTCAAATAACATTCTCCTATTAGGCGAATCTCAATAATTTTAGGAATAGTTAAATGAATATCGACAGTCCCACATCACACGTTATCTGAAAAACGATGCTGAGTATTTTCGACGTCATTACGAGTAAAAAATTGCTTCATCAGTAAAAAGTATGTATCAAACCAAATAGCGATTAGCCATTATGCATCGACAAAATTGAATATGTCTAGCATAGTCTCCTGGTTGTAGGTTAGGTGCTGTGCACACTATAAGTGGTATGGGTATGAGGCCTGTTTGTGCAATGTACGAATCTCTCTTGTTTGAGGAATTTCAAGTTGAGCATCAATTCTTCGTGAGCTAGTCGTAAGGCTCTATTCCATTAAATCCAGAATGCTTTCTACTTCATTTACATCTTGTCTACAGACACGTTTAGATGTGATGTGCGCACTAGGAAGTCTACCGGTCTCATACATTGTGTAGAAAGTTTTGATAAGTACCTTTTTATCCGGAATTTTATGATGCGGAAACCATTGACGATACTCTTCAACAGCAACTGTAGCATTCCTGTTGCAAAAACCATAAGCAAACATCGTATTCTCATATTCCACATTTGAATAGATGTGTGGCGTTGTTTATTACTTTTATCACTGTTGTCACGCAAAATAATTTACAACTGACAGGTGATTAGTTGACAAATGATAATTTTTTTATGCTAGTCTACTTCATTGGTTGTTCAAATTTTAACCTTCAGAACACTGTAATTAGAAAACAATTCAAAATATCATTACAACTTTTTTTTGTCATTTATGTGCAGAATATACTTCCGGAGGTTAGTGCGTTCCTCCCAACTCCATATATATATATATATATATATATATATATATATATATATATATATATATATATATATATATATATATATATATATATATATATATATATATATATATATATATATATATATATATTCACACGAAAAACTAAAACTTAAAAATATTATTTCAAGTTAGTAGTTATGTGAAAAAGTTTATAATTTTTCGAATACATATCAATATAAATTTAACATGAATAGTCCAGGGTACTGTTAAATAAAATAAGGGTATTACAAGGTTGAACATATTGTATATTTTTATAATTTGAAAATTTTAGTTCTTATAATTAAGAATTTTATTTTTACTGGACATCCGGTCCATCCACTTTCCGAAAAAAGGCTGGATAAGTGGATAGTAATCAAATATCCGATCCATCCCAATTTGTTTATTTTTTGTAATAGGCTAATTTGTTTTAAAGTGTTGTTGAGTTTAAAATTTTAATCATTTTTACCTTTAACTGTTGAATCCAATTTTCTTTTTAAATATTTTATTTAAAAAAATATATATATATATATATATATATATATATATATATATATAATATATATATATATATATATATATATATATTATATATATATATATATATATACATAAATTAACTAAGTTAAAAATGATCAAAGGGAGCAGGATAAGAGAATCAATTTACTGTAGGAGACTGCAATCTATTTTCTCCTTCTCCTTTGAACATCATCTAGGGTTTTATTAATTTTCTGCATATACTTTTTTAATACTATGTAATGCTTTTCACATTTAATCCATCTCTGCCTTTACTCATTTGTTACATGAGAACTCTAGTGTTTTTTAGTTCATCTTTGTCATGAAGTTTCGGTTTATTAACATTCATATTATTTATTTTGTCTTTTTTTTTCATATGTACTTTTTCATCATTGCCTTATATCTTAACATATAATGTTATATAAGATTGAATTTTCATATTTAATTAAATCCGTAGTATTCCCCTCATTGAACTGTTGAATTATAACTGAGGGGCAAAGACTACTAAGAGGAAGTCAGGCTTTTATTTCTGTAATAGACAATAAACAAATAACTAGTAACAATAATAATAACAATAATATAATAATAATAACATAATATAATAAGAGCAATAATACCTGAAGATTTGTAGTAACGTTTCGAGGTTATGGGGTAACGATCCCAAGAGAGGTCCGAGGTGTATCTTCATCGAAGGGTTTGGTGAGTATAAACCAAACCTCCAAAAGACAGCTATATATATACAGATCTTTGTTCGTATGTTTGTTTCGCTGGTTGGTTGTTGCATATAAAATACCTCAATCACCTCCGCCTAAAGACGAGTATTCAAGTCTCTGAGGGGGTCCGCAAATCCTGGAAGATCTTCTGACCGCAGCCGGCTCGGGCAGTTGAGGGGTGGCAGAGTCCGATGGCTGGGTAATAGAATGTTGTTGTGGAGGAGATGATGAAGAAAGATCAGGTGAAAGGGAGGTCGGCAGATCGTGGAGCTGAGTAGGAGACCCACCGGGAGCTAAATCCCTCACTGATACAGTATCTTCCCTACCATTGGGGTATCGCACAAAAGCGTAATAGGGATTAGCCTCCAGTAAATCCACCTCCTGAACCAGCGGCTCCCCAGAGGTACGAACAAAGTTGCGCAGCAATACCTTACCAGGAGCGGTAAGCCATGTAGGGAGATTGTATCCAGAGCAAGACCTTCGAGGAAAAGAAAATAGGCGCTCATGAGGAGTCGCATTAGTAGCGGTACATAGTAATGTCCTTAGAGAATGGAGAGCTTGAGGCAGAACCATTTCCCAGGAGCTAGGAGGCAACTTCTGTGAATCCAGAGCCAATGTTATAGTCTTCCAAATTAAACCAACGTAACGTTCACACTGACCATTACCAGTAGGATGATAAGGCGTTGAACGGCTGGTGGCCACTCCATTTCTGGTAAGAAAATCCTTCACAGAGGATGACATAAAAGCAGTACCTCTATCAGAGTGGACATAGCCAGGAGTCCCGAACATCGAAAAGAGAGACGTGAAGCAATCGATAACTGTCTTAGATGAGAGATCCGAACATGGAAAAGCGAAAGGAAATCTCGAGTATTCATCAATAACCACTAGAAGATAACGATTGCGAGACCCAGGTGAACAAGAAAGTGGGCCCTTGAAATCAACACTAAGTCGATCGAATGGGTGAAGTGCATGTATAAGATTGGGAACATCGGGTCGATAGAACTGTGGTTTTAGGCGACAGCAGGTAGATCAAGATGATATAATTTTCCGGATCTCTGTAGTAGAAAAGGGAATATTCCTAGTTCTTAAATAATGCGAGAAACGAGCAACACCGGGATGGCACAATCTACTATGAAGTGAGGCAAGACTCTCAGTACTATGAGTAGCTGAACACAAAGGTCTAGATAAGGCGTCAGCAGCCTGGTTAAGACTTCCAGGACGATGTATAATCTCGAATTTATATGGAAGAAGTTCTAACCTCCAACGTGCCAATTTCTCGTTTTTAATCTTGCTCTTATGTGACATGTCGAACATAAACGAGACGGATTTCTGGTCAGTAATCAAAGTGAACGGACGAGGCAGCAAATAATGCCTCCAATGTCGAATAGCCTCGATGATGGCGTATGCCTCTTTTTCAAGAGAACAATGTCCCCTCTCCGAAGGGGACAAAGATCGGGAGAAGAAGGCTACAGGGCGGCCTTCCTGATTTAGGGTAGCAGCGATAGCTTCGTCAGATGCATCCGTTTCCAATACGAAGGGTAGAGTGTCATCAACATGGGAGCGAACTGCATTCAGGATTGCGTTTTTCAGAACAGAGATGGCCTCTATCGCTGGAGTAGTTAATGGGAAAACAGCATTAATAAGAGGTCGGAGTTTATGAGAATAACGAGGAATCCAGCGTGAGTAATATGCGAAAAGACCCAAGAGTCTGGAGAGCGATTTTGCGTTGGATGGAATAGGGAGGTCTAAAAGTGGCTGCATACGTGAAGGGTCAGGACGAAGCTTCCCATATGATATCTCATAACCGAGGATGCGTATAGAAGTGAGCGAAAATTGACATTTCTCATGACTAAAAGTCATATTAAAACGTTTAGCACAATCCAAAAAACGAGAAAGATTCCGGTCATGTTCTTCTTGAGTGCGACCACAAATAGTCACATCATCTAGATATGCGAATGTATCAGTTAATTCATGTTCATTAATGAACTCGTCGATAACCCTCTGAAAGCAGGACACGCCATTAGTGAGGCCAAAACTAAGGCGACAGAATTGATAGAGTTTTCCATCGGCTTCGAAAGCAGTAAAATGCTTGTTATCAGGATGAAGAGGTACACAGTGGTAAGCACTTCTGAGATCCACAGAGCTATACACTTTATAAGAAGCGATTTTGTTGGCCAAAGTATCCAGAGATGGGAGGGGATAAGCATCAAGATAGGTGTAGCGATTTATAGTAGCAGAGTAGTCTATGACCATTCTCTTTTTCTTTTTACCTTGCCCTTGATTAACAATATGAATCTGAGCACGCCAGGGAGAATTGCTTGGCTCGATAATTCCTTCAGACAGCAGTCGTTGTATCTCATCCTTAATAAATAAGACGTCAGAAGAACTGTACTTCCTAGATTTCACAGCAATAGGTCTACAATCTGGAGATAAGTTGGAAAAGATTCTTGGGGGAAGTATCTGAAAAGGAGCCAGAGCGCAAACTTCCAAGTGTTTTTTAGTTCCTCCAAAAGAGAGTTTAAGGGACGAATGTTGCTTCAAAAAAGGTATACCCAGAATTACATCAGTACAACAGTTGGGCATAACTAGGAAACGCTCATCATACTCTCTGTCATCGATAGTAAAGTGAATATGGCAACAAGAAGAGACAGAAGATGTCCACGAAGAGGAAGCCATTGCAATAGTTCCCACGTAAGGAGTTGTAGGCAGGCTCAATCTAGAGACAAGACAATGGGACACAAAATTCTCTGAGCTACCAGTATCGATAAGAGCTCGAACTTCATGGTTCGAGATGGTGATACTCAAGGATGAGGATTGTAATCCAGGAGGAAAAGTTGAAGCAGATGTCGTGAACGAGTACACCTTGGTGAAGGCAGCCACCTCAGGTCTTGATATAGGGGTATTGGTAGATCTGCAAGCCCTCGCAAAATGACCTCTTTTATGACATGAAGAGCATAAGGCTCCTCGAGCAGGGCAAACAGCCCGGTCATGGGTAGGTCTTTTTCCACAGAAAAAACATGGTCGTTTTTGCGAAGTAGTGACCAATGCTGCGGCTTCCACATCTTCATGGACGGTTGTGGAGGAAGGTGGAACGGGAGAAGAGACTACTGCAAGATTTCCGGGAGCTTCATAAGTCATAGCATCTTGATGGGCTAGCTCCAGTGCACGAGCTTTATCAATTGCACTCTCAAGAGGCAATTCACGAAATTCCAAAAGTCGCGTTCTGACATGGGGGGATTTTAGGACCAGAGATAAAAGAATCTCTGATATACTCATTCCTATAAGTGGAAGCAGTTACATCTCGAAAAGCACAATCAATACTCAAACGCTGTAACTCTCTAGCGTATTCATCAATAGATTCCTGAGGGAGTTGCTTTCGAGTCATGAGAGAGTGACGAGCAACAACATCACTAGGAGGTTTCACAAATATAGAGGTCAAGGACTGGAGAGCGGCTTCGTAAGTACGACACTCAGAAATCAGTTCGAAATTGTTTGGAGATAAAGATCCAGCCAGAACCCCCAAAGACAAGTCCTGAGATTCCTCGGGTATTGCAGAAATATATTGAGTGAGTACAAATTTCCAGTGCTTGAAGACTCTGGGAGCATCTTGAGATGTAGGTTCAATGTCCAGTGTAATGGGACGCAATATTCTGCCAACAGCATCCATATCCCCTAGAAGTCTTCAGAAATAAAATTGAGGGGCAAAGACTACTAAGAGGAAGTCAGGCTTTTATTTCTGTAATAGACAATAAACAAATAACTAGTAACAATAATAATAACAATAATTATAATAATAATAATAATATATAATAAGAGCAATAATACCTGAAGATTTGTAGTAACGTTTCGAGGTTATGGGGTAACGATCCCAAGAGAGGTCCGAGGTGTATCTTCATCGAAGGGTTTGGTGAGTATAAACCAAACCTCCAAAGACAGCTATTTATATACAGATCTTTGTTCGTATGTTTGTTTCGCTGGTTGGTTGTTGCATATAAAATACCTCAATAACATATAGTGACCTTTTTGTGAATAGTTTCTTTTGAAAAGCTCAAATATAATAGTAAAAGTTTTTTACATCAAACTCGTTTAGTTAAATCTGAACGAGAAACTTGCTACAAAATAATATACTAAAATGCAAGATATTACTTTTATATATATAATGCAACACGTTATCATTTTGAAACCCATTTTCTGTTTTAAAACCATTGCATTAAAAAGATCTAAAGACCCTTGAAATGATATGCTACCATAGACTCGAAGATTTAGCTTATTGAATACCTTCTCAGATACTATACCTTTTTCCAATCTCTATCTCTCTCTCTCACCCACACCCACACATGCATATATTTAAATACTCAAATAATTAATCATTCCAGTCATTCAAGTATATTTAAGAATTATTTCACTATCTAGAAAGTGGACGTACGAAAAACTTACTAAACTCTTAATGGTTTTCAGTTTATGAACTTGATGGGTGTGTTACCTCTGATATTTGAAATTTCTCTTTCAGATATGTCCGAGCTCTGGGGGCCTTTTATCTTCGTCTTGTTCACAGCTCTCTTGATTGTCACAAGTATTTAGAACCACTCTTGAATGACTACAGAAAGTTGCGCATTATGAACAGAAATGGACAGTATGAATTATCCCACATGGATGAATTTATTGACGGTCTAATGCGAGAAGAAAGAGTCAATGACATTATGATGCCAAGGATACTAAAAAGGTAATTCATTATTATTATTTATTATGGAGATATAAGGGGAGATCGAAAATAGAATGGCAAAACCCACAAACTTATGTTTAAATGGGTCTTGTAAGAGAAAAATTTACAGTGCTTGTGTAAGTTTGAATAACGTATTTGTTTTGATTCATATTTTCATTGTTGCAAAATATTTTAAATCGAATTTATAGTAAAACTACAAGCGTTGACAATTTGCAATATATAGAAAAGAAATTTTTTAATAGTGTGTAATAACTGTTTATATATACTAGCAGTTACTACTTTTGTATTGTTATTACATTTTTTTAAAGAAATTGTGTTTTTGATATCGACTTCGTTTTACAATGTAATATTTTCAAATACATTGAATATCTTTTAGCATTTTGAATATTTTGTCAAAATGGTCATATTTCTGAACTTTTTAAAATTTATGAATGTCTTTTAAATCTCATTAGTTTATTGTATTTATTGTGGTTCAAGAACTGTCAACATATTACATTACAATATAGAAAGGAAATAGTTTACTAATCAAAGCCTTTCCTAAACTTTAAAATATAGCGTGCTTGATTGCGTGGAGTGTGTATCTTATTCCAACCCTAGTGTATAGGTAATTGTGGAAAAGGAAAAAAAGAAAAAAAAAAAAAAAACAAGTTTATCCTTAAAGAAAGGTGTCTGTGTCAGTGAAAATTTTGAAGGAAAAAATTAAGAGGTTTAAATATATATATAAAAAAAATATTTGAGAAGTGTTGATACAGTTGAAATATGTTCTAGAATCTAGATGAAGGAAACACCCCGTAGAGGTGAGGAACTCAAGAAGACCTACAACTGGAATTTTAGTATTATTAGTTTTTAATAATACTTTAAATAATAATATTAATAGCTTTTAAAATTGCTTATAGGAAGGCTTAGGATAACGGTTTCTTTACGGTACAAGAGAAATATTTTGAAGTTTATTTGAAGTTTTATTGAATTATGATGTAATGCAAAAATTAGACGAATATTGGATATTTTATTTATTGTTCGTCATTATTATTATTATTATTATTATTAATAGGTGGATTCATGAAAGTAATAATGAATTAGAAGCAAGGAATCTCTCTTCTAGACGACGATATGGATGATTTAGAGAGCGAGAGTGATGAGGAAGAGTTGCCACCTTCACCACCACCAACTCCCCCCACAAGGAGGGGAGACAAAGAAGAATCCGGAAGGGGAAGGTTAGTAGCTATTTTGATCATTGAAATAAGTTTTAGGTTTTAAATTACAAAAAGTAGCAGGTTTTTACCAATCTAATGTAAGATAGTTTTATTTCAGTTTTTTTTAGCAGCCAGATTAAATTTCTTTACTTCTAAACACTTCTTTTACAACCCTCTACCTTTTGATTTAGGTTTTAAATTTCTTAACTAGGGCAAAGAAAACCTGGTTGTTTTCAATGCCTCCAAAACTCATATTCTTCACCTTCTGTAACATCTTTTCTGAAAATAAAAACTGAAACCTTCCTAATATAATACGGCTATTATAATTGATATTTTCTTTTCTTGTGATCTTGGATGAATCAGTTTGTCTCACAATTGAGACAAGCTTCTAAGGTACTTGGCATTCGTTTTATATTTACATCTTCAGGATTTTTTTTTTTTAATACCCCTGCAGTTTCTTTCTTTGCACAGGGATGTCTTTCGTGCTTATCCGAGTACGAACCACGTATATTTGGTTTTTCAATTCACACTCCCTCTCCTTCATATCATTTCATTTCTTATACTTTTAGCTATTTTAGTGGACTACTCTTTTGTATTATTAGGTACTTAGGGTCCCCCTCTGATATATACTCACGATTCTCATCCTTTTAATATTTTTGACTTTTTATGTTCAACCCCAGACTAAATCTTTCTCTCCATTCTTTTATATTATTACAGATACATCACTAAGGATATATATATATATATATATATATATATATATATATATATATATATATATATATATATATATATATATATATATATATATATATATATATATATATATATATATATATATATATATATATATATATATATTGTTTTCAGAGATGAAAGGTCAAGACACTCACCAACGCGAAATGGCATTCGTTCTAGTCGACACGGCGATAAAAGGTAAATATGTTAATGTTAATTTTTACAAGATAAATCTAAATTAGGTGAAAAAAAAACAAGTTTAGCAGCAATATTTATTATCAATTTTCTAAGCTTTTGTGTCAAACGTTTGATCTCAGCTGTTAATCACGTTTTTTGTTGTTGTTGTTGTTTTTTTTTTCATTTGCTCTTAATTTCATTGATATTTCAGATTTTATTATTTATACTTTCCAATCTTAGTTATTTTAGGTAATATAACCTCATACTCTTTCGCCCTTTCGTCGTTTTCTTTCCTACTGATCTGTCAAGCTTTTCTATCGTAGTTTTTTTTTTAATTAAAGATTGTAAAATGCTCAACATTCTTTATGTACAGATATATATATATATATATATATATATATATATATATATATATATATATATATTATATTTTATATATATATTATATATATATTATATATATATATATATATAATATATAAAATCAGTTTAGCAGTCTCTCGAGATTCAAAACTGTTTTGCAATGATACAACAGTACAGATCTAGCTTTATAAGTTTTTCTTAATCCTGTCGATAGATTCAAATTTACCCTTGCCTTATCTTTATGACTACATAGTGGAATCACTTTGGTAATTTTGGCAAGTCGCAACTCCATAAGAACCTGTTAGCGCCTTTCTTTGTTGAGAAAAGTAACTAACATCTTAAATTTCGCAAAAATTCGTATTTTGTTTTTGTTTTGAACGGAATCATACTATGCGAAACTTATTAAAATACTTTATAGTAAGGCATTAACCTCGCAATTAAATACCCCACCCTCTAAATAATTGCGTAACAATTTACGAGTAACTTTTTTTTTTTTACTCGCGGGAGAGAGATTCCCCTCTCTTCTCAGATGTCCTTGCTCAATCCAGTATACTATTGTGTTAGCCTTACTCTAAAGTAATATATAATATATATATATATATATATATATATATATATATATATATATATATATATATATATATATATATATATATATATATATATATATATATATATATATATATATATATATATATATATATATATTGTTTTAATTGCAATTTATTTAGAAAAAAATTATTAGCATATTAATTCTTCCCACCTTTCCTCGAAATTGGCTCATTAGGCAATGTGCAAAATATACATTGGTTTAAATTTCGGTATTATTAACATTTAAATGTTAAAAGTTTCATTTTTTTTTTTTAAATTTCTTTTGAGAGTTTTTCTCTTTATTTCTGAAAGTTTGAAATTTATTTTTTTAAAGCTAATAATTTCATTTTAATTTTATAAATAATTATAACCTGTAATATGTTAATAATATAATATAAAAGAGACCTTTAACTTAAATAATTAAAAAGGTTATTTTTTTACCGTTTCTTCTTTCAAATTTGAGAAGAATTATCTCCATTGACGCTTACAGCATATCATACACTATATTCTTTCGTAATTTAAAAAAAATCTTTTTATTAGCTTTACAAGAATCATTTGACATTTCATTTGCTACATTGTTATATTATTTTCCCCATACCATGGATTTCGTTTTCCCTCTGTCTTGTCATATGTAATTTTATTCACCGTATTTCTGGTAAACTTTTCAGTTTTTACATCTAATCAATTTTTTATAGGAACATCAAATATCCTTGTAAAGAATACGAAAATTTTCTTTTCTTTTTCAAATCTATCAGAAGATTCTTTCCAGTGTCTTTAGGGTTCAATCTTAACATTTTTTTTAGGATTTGACAGATTCCGCTGAAATTTGCAGTGTATGTAGTTTTTTTCCCCCCCGCTGAAAAAAAAAACAATTTCAAACATTTTTCTGTGCGTATAACGGTTAAAAAGTTTGTTTTTGAAAATTTGCCTCTTTTTTCAAATAAATGGTGGGGGCCAAACCACTGGTCGGAATGACCTGAAAATTTCACTATATTCACAAATCTATTAACTATAGAAGCTTTTAACAGTTTTGTTACCTGCTTTTTAGAAAAAAAAAAAAGTTATATGCCGTTTTCCAACCAACTGTCGAAAAAAAAAAAAATTTTTTTTCACCCCCCTGCACTTTCGGACAAAAAAAAATTTATATAAAAAAACTACACCTACAACATTTTCATTTTTGGTGGAGGTATAGAGGAGAGACACGGGTACAACTTTCTCTCAATACATCATTAAATGCTATTTGTTGGTTTTGAGATATAGCCTTTCATAAATGGTCAATTTTTAAAGAAATTTCAAAATCTTCAAAGTTTGATAGAATATATATCTCGAAGAGAAAAAATAGCATTTAAGTTTCTTAACTAATCTATAATTATTTCCTAGTTTTATAGAAAATATAAACCTAAAAATTTCTAAAGTTAATAAATGGATTATGTTAAATGAAATTAAAAATATTCATATTTTAAAGAAAAATTTGCACAAAATTTTGAAGAAAGCTCCCCTTGGCCGGAGACGTGGCCAAATGCCCATCCTGTTACGTCACTAATATATATAATTTTTTTTTAGTTCGATTTTAGTGTTATGATACATAGTTTTTTAAAAATATTTTTTTTTTTGCAGGCATAGAAGTAGGTCTCGTGATCGAAGAGATGATGGGGAAAGAAAAAGACGAAGAAGTCGGTCTCGAGAGAGAAGACACAAATCACCTGGTAAGTTAATATCCGACAATACAGAATTCAAATTCTATTCCCAATTTTCAATTGGAGACTGATACAAAAAGTACGAGAATCAATTTTTTAACACACCTTGAAATTGTTTAAACAATTTTTTTTCTTTCAGGCCATCGTCATCACCACCACCATAAAACGAAGGACCGCGACAGGGAAAGGGGAAGAGATCGAGAACACAAACGCAGAGAGAGGGGAGACAAAGATTACGAAAGTAGTAGAGATCATCATAAGGAAAAGAGAAGAACCAAAGACCGTGAAAGAGGAGAGAGGAGGAGACATAGACGCGAAAGAGAAACGTCTCTTGAAATGGAGATTGCCGAAGCTAATATGATTAGAGCTAAATTGGGAATGGCTCCTCTTCGGAGATAAAAGAAAATTCATTTAGTTTAGTCAATTTTTATACATACTATATAAAAAATATACATAAATACCGTACTATATACATTGAGTTTTTATCAAGATATAGTACAAATAGAATATGTGGACTTTGGTTTAGTGATTTCGTCTCCAGAAGTCTTCTTCATCTCGGCTAGATAACTGAGTGTCTGAAACAAACAAAAAAAAAAAGTGAAAATTTAATACAGACTATTTTGTAATAACCTTTGAAGTTTTAAAGTAAAAAAATTAAATAAGATTTGTGTATAGATGTTTTTTTTTTTTTTTTTTTTGGAATGTTATTGTAATAAATATTATACATTAAAGAACATTTTGTCTCCATAGAATAGTTTACAGATTTTATTAACAGGTTAATATTGACTATACAGAAAAGCAGTTTTAAATTTGTCCTACATAATATCTAATGTGATATAAAACGCATCACAAACATGGGAACAGAATAAATAAGGACTGCTAAATTGAGCTTCAAAAGCTTTTCAGAAATAGTTCTAAGAAACTTAATTGTAAAATGGTTCTAGATAATAATAAGTTAGTTTATATGTAGTTTATACCATCACAGCACTCCAAACTTCGGATTTAATGTCTCCAATATCTAGCTAGCTATGAGAGGGAAACTTTTTTGTCATACAAAGATTCCAAATTCTAATGTCAATTTCCAATAGGATATAGTTTCCTTTCATAATAATAATCTACAAATACGGTCCCGAATATTATGCTGTGAAATTATATTTTGAAATCACATTAAAATGGCAATGTATAAAATTCTTTCTGCTGGCCTTTTAATCACATTTTTTAAGCCTGATCAAAATTCTCCCATTCATAGTTTTTTTTCATATCTGTTGGATTTCAAATTCAGATATTTGAGTAGTCCTTTGAAATATCGACTATATAAATATTGGAAAAAGCTAAATAAGTATATAAAATTTAATATAGGGTTAGCAATAATAAAAAATTTACACAATAAAATAAGATAAAGATTTGAATGTCCTTTTGAACTATTACGTGTGAAGTTATTTATATCAGTTAAATAAAATTAAAAATATGAACATTTATCCCTTTTAAAAATTAGGACAAAATTCCTTTTCATTATTATATAACTACTAATAAGTAGTCAAAGTAAAAAATTCATCTCGTCATTCCTTGTACACTCTGTTAAACCTCCATACATTTTCAGTTCACAATTTGCTTCAAAATTTATTTAAGATCAAATATTTAAAACTAATTTATGTTATCCCCCTGAACTTGCAGGACAGTAATGAAATGTCAAAAAACTTTTGAAATTTTTAAAATTTAAAATAATTTAATAAAGTTTTCACGAAATGCAAAGATTTGTTTTCAGTAACATTTTTGTCAAATATATGAAAATTGAAATAAAAGAGGTTCGAGTCTCGGCTATAAACTATATATGAGTAAATTCCCAACTCTGCTAAAACTTTCATTTGACAAGTTGATTAAAATTATATATGTTTGTAAATAATTAATACATTTTATTGTTTTAATCACCTTAATATAATATTAGCTTGATATAATGACAGAATTTTATTGCTTAATCAGCTAACATTCATTATCTAATTCAATGTAACTAGCAGTAAGCCAAACTTTGAGTAAACTAAATACCCCCAGTGTAAAAAATAACAAATTTGATAGATAAAAGTTGTGCTAATTTTATCATTGAGGTTTTTCCCAGGGAAAAGGTTCAAAAAGTTTTCCCAACCAACCCTGATTATTGAGCTAATAATCCATATAGTAGTCAACAAGTCATATAAACTTCCATTTCGTCAAGAATGGAATCAGTACGTACTATGGACCGACTGGGGCCCCGGCTAAATAATCAGGGAAAACCGGGGTTAATTGCAAATTATATTAATTTTCTTATATTTTGTTTGCTTTAATCCACCATTAATAAAGATTTTAATTCCAATATTCCTTTGGGCCAAATTGCACAAGAGTGGCCATTCATAACTCAAAAACTACTAAGCCTACACTAAAAAGAATTATATTTTTGGAATCCTTGTCGAATTTACAGTAAGAAAATTAAAAAAAAAAAGCAAAAATTTTTGAATAATTACATAAATTTTAGTTATTTAATACTAAATTTAATACTAAATAATCAAAAACTACTAACCCTACACTAAAAATCGTCTACAGGAAAAGTAGTCGACAATATCATCATCACTCACTGGTCGGGGGGTACGGGGGGCAGAGCCCCCCGTAGACATAGGCTTCGTTTTTTAAATATTTAAGTGCTTAAAACTGCAACATCCATTTTTTAAACATAAATAACTAAAATTTACGTAATTATTATATAATTTTTGCTTTTTTTTTTCTTATTTTCTTACTGTAAATTCGACAAGGATTCCAAAAATATAATCCTTTTTAGTGTAGGCTTAGTAGTTTTTGAGTTATGAATGGCCACTCTTGTGCAATCTGACCATTCCTTTGTTACATATTTGGTGTGGCAAAATGAATGCAACAAAAAAGAGGAAACCAGCCATTTCTTCACTATCAGAATTTTCTTGAATATTTACATCCTAAGTTTTAGAATTTGGGGAAGTGAAATATTCAGGAACAGAGAAGTAATACATTCAACGTCACTGCCCTAAGATTGAATTTTAAAAACTGTAACTCCAAATTTTTTGTCAATAGTTTGATTCTATCTTTTTGAATTAATTTCCCTACTTTGAATTCTCTTTCACTGGCGTTGAAACTTGCTTGTGGGCACAAATATACTCTTGCTAGTGTGGGGGATATCATTTTTGTTTGCTTTCAGAAGGCAAAAGAGTCATTGTTCATGTTAATTTTTTTTTTTCATTTTACCTGAGTAAACCTGTTGAATCACTATTGTGAATCAAAAAATTTTTTTTCAAAATTTTTGTCATTTTTTCAAACTTTTATTTAAAAAAATCTGTAATTTTCTGAAAAACTGCATATAAATCATTAATTTAAGTGGATGTTGAATATTATATTCCTTCTTTAAAATTAAATTAATCTTAATTAAAATTATATTAGTTTCTTAACCAAAAATTTCAGTGCTTTTGATCTCTCTACAAATTTTAGGCAATTCCAACCCCGGTCTGCACCTAGTACATACTTAATGAGTCCAATTTTATGTTACCTTAAAAATAACAGCCAAATAATTACCTTTTTATTTTGTAAATTAGAAGGTAGGAGATCGCATGTCCAGTTCGGAGGAGGGTATTCAGTTCTTTTTTCCCAAATATCATTCTCTATATTTCCTTCCAGTCTTTTCTCCTTTCTATCCAACTCGCTTTTTATAATTTTCTGTCTATATATATATATATATATATATATATATATATATATATATATATATATATATATATATATATATATATATATATATATATATATATATATATATATATATATATATATATATATATATATATATATATACACAAAAGGGAATAAATACCTAAATATTACAAACCAATCAGCTTGCCACCAATATTATACATATTGTTTTTAAAAATAATTACTAACATAATTACATCGCAGCTTGACTTTAATATGTCACATGAGGAAGCAGAATATATAAATGGTTGTAAATCAAATGGTCACACTCCAAGTAGTCCAACAACTAAAGAAAGAATGTGGTAGATATGAGTGGTAGACAAGACAAATCTCTCTGCATGACTTAAAGGTTATAAAAGAGCATCTCACTCAATTACCATAAGTTTAACCTTTGAATAATCAAAGAATAAGGAGCCCATATGTTGACACAGTAAAATACCCACGCAAAATCGCTACAACCAACAATTAAATTACGAGCAATAAGGTACATGTTACAAAAAGAGTTAGAAGAAGATTCATTTCATCAAAGTTATTGCCACACAATAGAAATATTCAAGACAATAAATGTAAGGGTAAAATGTATAAACACAAAAGGAAGGTACTTTAAATATTTAAAATTTGCTGATGATAATGTTATTCACATAAGGTCCTCATGACTTAAAAAGAATGGTAAGGAAGCTAGACATGGTAGGTTTAAATATAAATTTATCCAATACCAAAAGAATATTTAATACGCAAACTGTCCCAAGACTAATCGTAAACAACTCTATCCTAGACAAGTATATAACAAACTATAAGATATATTAACAAACTTCAAAAACTTATATTTTCAAACGTTAATACAAAGAAGATTGAATATAATTCGGAGAACTGAGGATCTCTATCGTAATTTTTCACTTTACTTGAAATATTCATGACCAATTCATGTTACCTACATTGCGAGATGTATTGGGAAACCTTGAACGACTGAACAATACAAAAATTATGACCAACAGAGAGAAATATGGAAAGATATAAACTTGAATTAACATAGCTAAAAAAATGAACGACTGGATAAGATAAAATCACAAACAAAATTAGATACATCTCAAGACAAAGAAGAAAATAAAAGAAATGGAGATGGGCAGACCATATAGCTAGAAGGAATGATGATAGATGGACAGAGAAAATATCGAATTAGGCTACAATTTATCTGAAATGTATTAAAAATTAACATACAAAATAAAATGTACAGTATAATAATGCTTTATTAACTCTATGCACGATGTAATCAAATTTTCTATTAATTAAATTATTAATTTTTCAGTTAGTGAAACCTAAAAATTACATTAATATAAACTTTATATTTAAATTAATAAAGACAAAAAAAAAGTTACCCAAAGGATAAGTGGAAAAAAATTAATTAATAGGGTCGCGTAGAGAATGCCAAAAAATTTAGAAATCAAAGCTTTATACCAGACTCTAATGAAGACTTTTGATATGTCTAGCGTTATTGCGATGAAGATTTGCTGAAATGAAGAACAGAATGCTGAGAAAAAAAAAAAAAAAAAAAAAAAAAAAAAAAAAAAAAAAAAAAAAAGAGAGAGAGAGAGAGAGAGAGAGAGATCACCAGTAGTGTTCCTTGCGAAAGGCATACTGGCGATTTGAGAAAAGATTTGAAGAATCGGGATGCTTAAAAATCTTCCTGTTAAGAACAGAAATAAATTTGATCTGAAAACTTTAGAATAAAACAGGTTAAAGCAATAAAACGATAGTTAGAGGGTAAAGTGGGATCTTCCCCTTTTGGAATAAGTTGAATAAACACAAGTTTCCAGCAAGATGGGAAGCTTGAAGTGGAAAGATAGATACAAAATAGTTTACCAAGGCAGGGTATAAGCTCGAGGTAAAAGTTTTGAGAACCACAGGAAGTATACCAAGAGGACAATACAAGTTCTTAGTTTTGAACTCAGAGAGAGCAGAAATAACGTCTGTCGAAGAAATTACAATGTTAGATATAAATGAGTTGGAAGGGATGGAGAAGGAGGAATAACTCCAGAATCGTCCAAGGTAAAATTAAGAGTTTAATTTGAGGGAAGAGTTTGGCATTAACAAAACGGCTTTTGTGCCATTGGAATATTGTTGAGAAGAAGAGAAGTTAAATGAATATTATTTGCAAAATGCCAGAAAACGTGTAAGGAAAAGAAACCAAAAAGGTCATTGAAATTTCTACAGGGAAAGTTTTTAGTATTATGGACAATAGATTTTTCATAATTCTGGAAAGAAATATAAGATGCATGATTTTGAAGACTACAGTTATTACTGACGACATTATCTTTGCGACGAATAGTACATAAACAAGCAGAGTTAATCCATGGTTTGTCAGTTTTAGTTAAAGGAGGAGAATATAGAATGTACACTTCTAAGCCAAAGAAACAATCATTTTAAGAGAAATCAACGTATAACCATCTTTAGCACCGGAGACAAAAAAAACGTTTCCACACAATAAGAATAGTTCTCCTGCTGAAGACTTGAAGAGACAGATGAAGATTTAGAGATAAGGTGATCATAGAAACTCAGAGGTGGAAAGAGTTTAGTAGTATATGAAGAAATTAGAGGTTAAATAAAAGGTCTAGAATATTGGATTCATCTGCAAGGCGATCAGAAAAACGAGTAGGGAGCTACATCGTCTGTTCAACAGAAATTGTGAACCACCTAGTCAGAACAAAATTTTGACAGAATGTAAGATAAACGGGCACTCAGTTTTTTAACTGGAATAGCAATAACTAGCTACCTTGTTCCAAGGTCATTATTATTACTCTCAGATTTAGGGCTTCAATTGCCTATCAGGTGTTAAGCGTTGCTAACTCTTCCTCTCGGCTGTTACGATTGGAAATAATTCAGCTCTTAAACAATGACTTAAAAGCTTTAACCGGGAGATTTCTCTTTCCTACCCAGATTGCCTTTCTAAAAAAATGAAGAGGCACAGTTAAGGTTATCTTAATTTCCGGCAAGGGAATGGAAGCGAGGCAAATAGTAAAGGTTCGCATAATGCGATCATTGTCTTTAAGTCGCAATAGGAAATACGTCAATAGGGGTTGAACAATCTGCCACACATAAAGAGCTATTAAAAGGGGCAAAGCCCAATGGAAGGAAATAACATTATTAAGGCCTCAAGCTTTAAAATATTTTGCATTTTTGTTTTTCATCCGATTCTGATAAAACAAAAGGAATGTTTCGTCTAACCATTCTCGAGTCTGAAATAAAATTGAAATCAGAAAGTTATCTTCATTTCAAAATGTTTTTGACCTCAAAGATTTCAATGGAAAGAAAAAAAATATATTTGAAATCTAGCAAAGGGACTTTAATCTAAACTAGATTAAGGAAAAATCCTTTGTTACTAATTTTGTTACTATTATTTCTTATAATATAAAAATCGAATTTTGGGGAGGGGGGGGGGGGAAAGGGTGGGGGTGTGGAGTTCAAAAAATCTAAAATTTGTTTATGCAATTATTACTCCATCAACCAACTATATAACCCTGGCCACGTTAAAGGGCATTAATAAACTATATGCTAACATGTCATGCTCTTGCATAACCATTTTTTTTTTTTACTATTTTAATTATCTAAGAAGAATGAAAATATTTTAACCTTCATAATATCTAAAGGCGAGCAAACAAGATGAATAGGAATAGAAAAAAACCACATACTACTCAATGACAATCAGACTAGCTGGACCATGTAAGAAAAGAGTTTAAAGATTTGAGCACCCTCCCCAAAACCCCAGCCAGCGGCTGATCAACAAAATAGAAGAAATCAAAACAAAATAAATGATTTGGAGAAGTATAGTTACAAAATAAAAAACATTAATTATAGCTTACATACTAAAGCATTTAAATCTTGAGTTTTTCTATATATCAAACAGGAATCATAGTCTTTTTTCCATTGAGAACAGTCACTTAATTCTCCCTCAGTGAAGTACTGATGAAATCGCTCTCTAATGCTCTTACAATCTTTGTATTCTCTTTTGTACAATTCGCATTTTCTAACCTGGAAAAAATAATAATACACATTTTGAAAATTATTCTTTAAAAAAAAAAAAATTTAGGAAAGAGTAGTGAATGTTATAACAACTATTCTCAGAAATTGTCCGACACATTTTAATGCAAAACTCAATGACATTTTTAATAATTTAAAACAAGTATTGTCTAAGTATCAAAAATATATGCAAGAAATCACTGAATAATGAGTAATAATATCCATATAAAAAATTACTGGACAAGCAGTTAGTGTGAATGAGAAAAATTAATTGCTAATAAGTCATTAAAACATATTAAAATACAATAATCGACTATAAAATATCCTCAAGCAATGACTTAAAAACACAAAAGTTTGTTTCCAACATCTAGCTACACTACAGCTTATATATATATATATATATATATATATATATATATATATATATATATATATATATATATATATATATATATATATATATATATATATATATATATATATATATATATATATATATATATATATATATATATATATATATATATTATATATATATATATAAAGGCCACATTAAAAATACGAACCTAAGCCTCTCCCCGAAATCACTTCTCTCATAAAACAAAGGAACGCACTAAAACGCCAAAACAACCCACTCAACTCACCAAAACTCAATTAGAAACCCTTAACAATCAAATATCGACCCTAATAAAAACTCACACAACCAACAACTACCAAAACTTCCTCATCAAAAACTTAGACAACACTAACAGCAAAAGAGTCTGGAAAACAATCCACACAATCCACAACGCAAAAAACAACACACTCCACACTCATGAAACTCCAACCAATCCCATTACACAAACCCCATTAACTCCCAAACAACACATCAACCTACTGGCCACACACTTTGCTAAGCAAAGTAGCTTACCTACCCACCCACAAAACAGGAAAATAATAAGAAAACTGAAAAAGCTACGCAACAACCAAAACAACTTAAACGCCATCACACCCACAAACACACAAAACACCATTAAAACTATCAAAAACTCTCCAGCAACAGGACCAGACAACATATCAAATATTCACCTAAAACACCTATCCAACCACACAATCACATACATAACCTCCATCTTCAACAAATCAATCCAACTCAACTATATCCCCCCCCAATGGAAAAAAGCATTAATCATCCCTAAACTAAAACCTGGTAAAGACCCTTCAAACCCCTCTTCCTACCGCCCAATCTCCCTTTTATCCACCATCTCAAAACTTCTTGAAAAACTAATCCTAAATTCTATCCTCCAATTCATCCCACAACAAAACTTCCAACACGGGTTCAAACCCAACCACTCCACCACCACTGCACTTACCAACGTCATCCAACCTATAATAAACGGACTAAACCACAAACCTTATCACAAAACTATACTAATAGCAATTGACATAAACAAAGCCTTCGATACTGTCCCGAAACATAATCTTATCCATAAAATCCTCCAATCCAACATCCAACAAATACTAAGAAATGGCTAACCAACTTCCTATCAGGAAGAACCGCCCAAATACAACAAAACGGCCAAAAATCACGTACCATCAACATTAAGAAACGGAGTTCCGCAAGGAGCCATACTCTCCCCCACTCTATTCAACCTGTACACAGCAGACCTCCCTCAACCCCAAACAACTTTCACCCGCATAATATCATACGCCGACGACTTAACTATTACCACCACTCAAAAACCTCACCACCGCAACATCTCTCACACAAGACTACATAACACAACTCCAAACTTGGCTAGTAGAAAACAGGATGACGGCATCCCCAAACAAATCCTCCATAACCCTTATAACAACAGACAAACACATATCCAACACCCACCCACAAGTCCTACTAAACAACACCCCCATACCCTTCAACAAAACCCCAAAAATTCTCGGCCTAACATTTGACACTCACCTCACTTTCTCCAAGCACATTCAAAATACCACATCAGCCGCAAACAGAAAACTCAACATCCTCAAAAACAGTGGCCAACACAGACATAACACAACAACATACAAACCTCAATGCAATCTACAACAATTTATACGCCCCACCATTAACTACGCCTCCCCTGTCTGGCACCCTCTGCTCTCCGACAAAAACTTAACGACACTCCAAATAACGCAAAATAAAGCCCTTCCGCACCATCACCGGCTGCACACCCACAACCCCTCAACAACACCTACATAACGAAACCAAGATACTACCTATAAGGAACCACCTCGAAATGATAGGCACCCAATTTTACGCAAAAAACGTCTACCCACTCACCCATGTCACAAATACTCTCCTACAACCTACCCCACAGAGACTAACACAGCCTCCATCGTCCACCGGCGCCTTTTACAAACAGATCCTAAATCACATCCCCCTCCTCCCCCCAATACCACAACAACCAAACATATACACACTCAACTAACACATTCATATATGATCAACAGACCTCCAAACAGCATCCTTAACGAACCCCCTCCCGAAATAAACACCGACTCCAACAACCTCCCAAGACACTTACAAATCTCACTAGCAAGATTGAGATGCGGGCACCACCCAAACTTACAACATTACAAACACAATTTCAATTAAAACCAGGCAACATCTTCCACTAGTACCAGATGCAAAAGGGCCCCGGAGACCGTAAATCACTTTCTTTTAGACTGTCCCTCCAACTGTCGCCCCAAAATCTTCTGGGGCATCACTTCTTTGAAAGATCTCTGGACGAGACCGACTGCGGCGGAGGCTTCATTAGCGAAGTGTGGCCGCCTCAACAGGGGTGGTCAGGGGGTGAGAAGGTAAAAAAAAAGGTTATATATATATATATATATATATATATATATATATATATATATATATATATATATATATATATATATATATATATATATATATATATATATATATATATATATATATATTATATATATATATATAATACTATTTTTCAAATGAGTTTTTTCACCGGTTTTATATATTATTTATTATTTAAACCCTAGGTTGACCAATGCAAACTGAGATATTACACTTTATTTACAAACACCAATTCATGCAAAAGCAAAATTTACAAATTAAAAATAATTCGAGAAATCATCACTTATAAACAACTATAATGGAAGCCTTCTGTATAAAAATCTTCTTTCAAAGTGAAGGAGACTACAAGATTGAT